>OW387145.1:46800524-47031349 GCA_936440205.1 Lepidonotus clava
TGTGTGTGACGTCACACACAGAAAACTGCGATATTTATGCTGCACAAGTTGCAGACAGGGACATTAATTACCTTTGAATTACAAAAATGTGTATAAAACTGAAACTAACAAAGATATTCACGTGAAGTTTGGTATGTTTGTTACTTGGATAGTAAGGATCACAGCCGTATGGTTGTTAATATTCACTGGCTCTTCTCTTTAAGGAGGGCCAGTCACATGCCGCTCTTGTGGTATCAGGGTATCAGATACCACATATCAACTTACTTTCATTCTACTGCCAGTTAAAAACCTGGACTGCAGCCTTATAGTAGCTATCAGTCTCAGCTATTACTGGAAGGCCCTATTCATAGCCTGTGAGTCGTGCCATCTCCCCTCAAAGAAGCCCCCCTGCTGTCTGCGGACTACGTATGGTCAGTTTACATGGGCTATCAATAAGCGACACACATGCTGATCTCTATGGTTAATATAAGTTTCAATCCCAGCCAACCTGCGATGTAACAGAAGCATTCTGCAACTATACTTTTTCAGTCAGTTTGGTACTTACTAAGATGGCATGTTACAATTATGTCATTGATCGCGAGGTTGATATTTCACCAAATCATAATGTTATTATAACATTATATTTGGTGAGGTTAGGATATAACCATAACATATTATTATAATAACATTCTGTTTGGGTTGAAGGACGTAACTAGAACATTGCAATAATGTAACAGTGCAACATCACAGCGGTATGTTGCAGCGACGTGATTGGTAGTCATCAAAAGAATGTAACAAAAACCAATACTGAACCAAACAGAAGGTTGTTGCAACATTATGATAAAGTTGCAACCTTGGCTGAGTATATAATGGGATATCCCAGTGGAATATGGATATCAAGCTTGACTTTGTTGCGTTTCTTTGCGAGTCTCCCCTTACGAGTATGCATCCAGATTACGGTCAGATTTGATCTGTTTATTTTAAAACCAAATAGCTCTGTTTTCCAATTGCAAGCATTTACAGACCAATTAGTCTTTGGGCAATTACCAGTGTGTTTTTTATATTTCAGATGCAATTAAACTTCTTCATCTCAAGTGAAGTGATTAATCATTACCCATCTGTTTGCAGACTATAAAGTCACACACTTATTTAGCGCGTGTGGAGAGGTGAAATAATGTTAGTGCACACACTTCTTATTTTTGAGATGAACCATTTTGCCAATTTGAGCAAATTATTCCAAATGCAAGGAGAGGCTGGACCCATTTGGTAATATCATGGACTGAATTAAGTTAATTGGGCGAATTTTGGAGAGGTTTGGTAATTGCACAAATCGGTGGCATTGACGTTAATTTGTTTGCCAGCAACTTAAGTTTCTTCCCTGTTTCTTGACAACCATCTTTTTTTGTACTCATGTATTTGCGTGACCGCGTTTTTGTGCCGCATCAATATGGAAATAAGGAAGGGATATCCTCCAGGGGCTAACACTGGCTTATTTACTCTGCTGTTCTTAAGCTAATAAGCTAGCTATTAAGCTAAATAAGGTAATTCGCTATTAACAATTTTGGCAAAATTGACCTAAATTTGGCTGCGCGGTTGTTTATCTTACTCAAAAGCCATACCAAAAATAATTAAGGCTGAAAACATTGAACATATTGATCTGTATCAATATTGTTTCAAGGTATCATGCCTTAATACCAATTACACTTCAACTTGAAAGCCCTTACTGCTATCAAAGGATTGACTGGAATTCGAAGCAGCATTCTCGTCCTCCCGTCATCAAGTTTACATCTGCCGATGTTAGCCTGATGGCGGGACGGTGGGCAACATGTTCAGAACATAATCCGGCAACGTTATTGGTCACGTCACAAACATGGCACCCACGAACAGGAATTACAACTCATCAAATTATGTCTGTCTTACAGAAGGGACTGTGGCCTTAAACTGTGGGAAATGAGAACTTACCATTAATAACTGATATTTTTGTTGTCTGTTTCATACAAGGGAGTTTCATGAATACAAAAATATTTTTTAAGCCTGGTCCCCACAGGGTGACCAAAATTGGTTTAGTCCCTGGGGACTAAGGTTAGTTAGTAGCCTAGTGATTAATAAACACTGACACTATGATGTTTGGTGACTAAACCACTAATCACCATTGTTTGTGGTCAAAATATTACGCAAGTTTAATATTTCACAAATGCCAGCAACCAAACTATGGAGATTAGGGTTGATTGGCAGGCGACTAAATTTTGTAGTTGCTGCCATTTATTAGTTGCAAGCTGCACCCCTTGGCTTGTCACCCAGTGATATACTAATCTGTTAATAGACGGCTGAGTAATGTTAATTGCTGGGATTAGTCACCATGTGGAGACCAGGCCTACTAGGTTGCACATCAACTGCATACATGTGTTCTCTCACCCCTTAGAATCCCTTCCTTTGTTCGTAGTATTAACGAATCTGATCCAAAGCTTCTACCCAGCCAGACTTTCACTTATCACTCTGTGGGTTTTGAAGTGCTCCCATTGTGCTGTCACTCATCCACTCACAACCACTGCCCACTGTTCACAGAGAAATGCTACACAGTAATGGACGGGCTAATGACTCTTCAGCTTTCTGTCCATCAAAACACATTGTTCACATCCTATTTTGTTTGTGGTAACATTTAGTTTGTGGCAACATTTATTTGTGGCAACATGAAGTTCTTGGCAACATTAAGTTTGTGGCAACATTGAGTTTGTGGCAACATTGAGTTGGTAACAACTTATGTTTTTGGTATTGAGTATGTGGCAACATTGAGTTTGTGGCAACATTGAAGATGTGGCGACATTGAATTTGTGGCATGATTGAGTTTGTGGTAAGATAAGTTTGTAGCAGGATTGAGTTTGTGGCAACATTAGGTTTGTGGCAACAGTATGTTTATGGCAACATTAGGTTTGTGGCAACACTGCATTTGAGGCGACATTGAGTATATGGCAACATTCAGTTTGTGGCAAAGTAAGTTTGTGGCAAAATTAAGTTTGAGATATGATGACATCTTCTGTGGCGAGGGGTTGATCAAGAGGGGTTAGGGCTAGGTTGGTTTGGGTCCAAGGGGTCCTGAATCTGCATATACACCCTACACTTTTGTTAGGGACCTACATTTTATATACAGAATAGACGTGAGCGATTGTGAGTGTGTCTGTGTAAGTTTGATTTTTTGAGTGGTCTGTGTGTGGTGTATGTGTGTGTGTGAGTGAGTGCGTGAATGTGCCAGGTCCGCTGGTTAAGAAAGGGCCGATTTTGTTCATGTGACTTTATTTTATAAATAATCAAAGGGATCTGATTATAAAACTATGAGCGCTTAACTATACCACCAGGACAAAATGTCATGAGGAAAAAATGTTTGAAAATTCTCAGACATAAATAATAAATTCCCAGAAACATATTATAACATTGCAATCAGCTTTAATTATAGGGCATAACACATTTCATGTTTTAAGTTTTTCAGTCCTTTCTTGGTCAGCAGACCCAAAGTATGCAGAGCCCTCAGTTTCAAAATCTTACATCCGCCCCCAACTGATTGCATTAGTCTAAATGGTAAGTATACACTGATACTTAATTCCTGAAGATAATAAAGCTTTTTATGTTGTTTTCCTTCCTGGATACTGCCAATTACTTAAAAGGTATTTAATGGGGATGCCGAGAGTTTCCATAGCTCGCTGAAGTTGTTGACAAGACTGTGGCTGTAGTATGACAACTATAGGATGTTAGGATGATTAATCATTTAGCAATAAATGTAATTAAGTAAACTTAAATGAATTGCGAAAGCCTATACCAAGGACACTAACCCAAGGGACATTTAAAAACAAACAGAGCATACTATGAAAGACTTCTACACATCTTTTTTTATATTTCAGCAGCTACATCTTAAAGAGTATGTTTTTCATGCAGTTGGAATAGGAGAAAGAGTGATAAACAGTAATAACATGAGGTCATGAAACATTTGTTGTCGACTATTTGCCCCATTAGACTTATGATCATGAGAGAGTTGGCTTTTACATGTGCATGAGTGTGGGGGTTGGCCCCAACCAAGAATATGACATCATTATGACATTGCAGCAACATTCTGTTTTTGTTCTGCTTTGGTTCTTGTTACGTTATTTTGATGGCAACCCAACTCCCTCTTTCAAACCTAACACTGGATGCTGCACTGTAACACTATTCTGACATTCTTGTTACTTTCTTTCGTGATAAAATAGCATTGTTATAGCATTCTTTACAAGTAACATATCAACTTTAATGAAATACAATGTTATTATAACATCATATTTTAACAAGTATGGACTCTATTTAAAATAAAGTAACTGTTCCTCAAAAATTGGGCAGGTTACAGACTTACCAAAAAAATACAGTCACAGAATGTGCTTGCCTGGGACTCTCATGCTGAAAGTTAAACGTGAAGGGTGCAGCACACACAATGCACAGATAATGTGCATAAAAATGCACATATTACTCTCATAATGGTCCTCATCGTTTTTTGTTTTTTTGTATTTTTCTCTTTTATGTACACCATATGCTTATCAATGTAGTATCTAAATTAAAAGAATATTTCTCAAGGCGAGACAACAGGGGTATCTAGCACTCTCTTGTTGATACTATGCTCCATTAAAGATATATTTGTAACATTTTTAAAAAGGTAAAAGAGGGGATATTAAAGCACTATATATCCCTTTGATGTAGGCTTAGCAGAACAAAGGTTGTGCTATCCACTGAACTCCATTGACATAGCAGAGTGACTTTCAGAGTCTGTATTGTATTTATAGCCATAAAGTCACAATAACAAAGGCAAGTGGCCACTAAAGGCCCATCTGGCAGTATTCAGGACTATAGATTGTTTGGAGTAATGGATGCACGTAGGGTGAGGTCCATAAAAGGGGGCAGGAGATGGGCGTAGACCCCAATGGTCTGGGCCTCGAACTCAAGCCCCATACCCAATCGGACACTTAGGCCCCATACTCACTAGGCGATGGACCTCAGGGACCATGTTTCCCTTTGCGGGACAGTTTTATCAAACATACATATTACAGTTTACCATATTGATTGGCGATTTTAGGAAAACATGATCGCTGATGTTCAAAGTGTCCTAGTGGGTAAGGCCCATACTGACTAGGCAATGTTACTAATGACAGGCAACCACCAATAGGCAAAGTCACTGGGTAAATCATTGGGCAACTACATTTTTAATAGATCGTCGGCCGACTCCCCATGAGTCTGGTGGGATTTCTGAGCAGCAGAATTGGTGGTAAAACAGCTGGTAATGTTGCCAGACAAATATCAAACATGATGTTACAGTTACTGAGTAACTTCACTGGTGATTCTCCCAGTCGCCCATCATCCGGAGCCAAAGACACATAGTGGGTATGGCCCTTCAGGATTTGGCCGATCATGTTTTGCTCTCATTGCCCATCAGTATGATATATTGAAATGTACATGTTTGATCTGAATCACCTAGAGAATCTTCGGTTGATTCACCAAGCTATTCTATCGAATACGTTAAGCCCCACACCACTAGGCGACTTTGACAGCCAACTCACCAGAATTAAAATTGGCCGACTCTATCAGAAGAGTCCACCAATTTTAGCACCAATTGATATTAAACATGTATCTTTCAATATTTCATAATGACAGGTGATCCGAATCAGTGCAAAATTGGCTGATTCATCCATTGGTTTTAGTGCTGATCCATTGGCCAAGTGTGTAAAAGTTGCCTAGTGGGTATGGACTTTAATTTCAATATACCATACTAACAGGCGATCAGGGGAAAACAATCGCCAATGTTTAAAGTGTCCTAGTGGGTATGGGGCTTGAGGACATGGTGCACTCTGCAAAGCAGGGTCTCGGGTATAGCCTGGTCCCCGGGCGATAAACAGGGCATAATACTGCATGAGCTCACCTTCCGGTTGCCCGGCAACCGTATTGAATAGCCAAAATGAGTGTCCACTTGAGAAATAAGTGAGTGTAAAGCAGCATATAGCGTGTCGCTATCTTTCATGGGAGTATGAACAAATTCCCTCCATTGGTTAGCGATGTATGGTTCTTTGAATCAATAGATATCAGTATAAAATCAATTCTTTGTGTCCAATGTTCATCATATATTCAAATAGTCAGTCTAAAAGTAGATTGAATTAATTGTATCAATTAAGTACAGTTTGTAAGGTCTGAAACTCGAGATTAACAGAAATAAGTTCATATGTAACAATTTTGTTGAAAACAACTTTATTAATTTTAGTTATAATAAAACGTGCATGGCTAAATATTGAAATATTGAATTATAAAATGTGTGTCAATTTAAACAAACTAATAAACTTGACTCTTAAGCCAAGATATGATAGATGCCTTGCCAATACAACTAAAAAATAGGCGACCAAAATACTTTCACAAATACGAAAGTCAATGGTCGAAAGAATCCCAAATTTTGGGTTCACGAAAGGTGATTGGTGAAAAATCTCAGGATTTAATGTTTTCCCCCATTTTTTTGTTGTTTTTATCATTTCATTTTTTTATGTGTAAATTGTCATCTTTGTGAATGATCATGGATGTTGCCAAAAGTCTGTGACTTTTGGCGAACTCAAGGCTCATCAGACATGAAATCATTATCACAAATATTGTGAAAGTTTTATACTCACCCCTAGGTGCTGACCACACAAAAAAAACAAGTATCTAATGTCCACAATTCCAAAATTTTAGATTGGTGAAATTTGTGAGGTTCACAACTCTTTCATTTTTTTGCAATGTACTTCTAATTGACATAATGAAACATATTTAGATAATTATATGTTATACATGTTTTCATGTGAAATTCTACATTCACAATTCCGTCACACATCTTTTCACATATCCACACATCTTTTTTGGGGGATGCATAGCTGTTTTTGGGAGCATTTTCTGGATGTGTGAACAAGGAAAGAGATCCGCGAGATTTGTTGGTCTGCCTTCTATGTACCCAAGCATAAAATACAGAAACAACGGTACGCGTTTAGCATGTAACTGAATATTGCAAATGTGCTTGCGATATAAGTGTTATCATGTATCATCAGTAAGGCCTGTAGACATAGGCCATAAAGAAGTGTGCTGTGTCCAAAGCATACATCCACAACTCACGTATTGGCTGCGGTGAATTGAGTATCCTGATGGATTCCCAGTCAGAGTTGTGATGTTCGAACTACATTAATGTTTTAGGGATGGCGACCAAAAAACTCATGTATCTTATATCCCTGATTCCAGCATTTGGGTCCATGAAAAAACACAAAATTTTAGATTTGTGAAATTATTTTGCCTTAGAAACGCTCTGATTATTTTATAATATTTCGTTGTTACTTTTATCTTAACAACGAACGTTTTGACACATTTTCTTTCTGTATTTAGAATGCCCTCAAAGAGCTGTAATTTACTGAATTGTTTCTAATTTTTTCCCTTTTTATAACAATTTACAGATTTAAATTTCATTCATTAGAACCAGAGATTTCGCATTTTCGTTACAATGCAACATTTTATTGTTAAGCAAAAGTTCGTTTTACTTTCGTTGTTTGATCCTCACAACGAAAATCTATTGTGCAACGGGCCACGGTGGCCCGTTGTACAATGGATTTTAGAAAAAAATCAGTAAAAGTTACAACTCTTTGAGGGCATTCTAAATATAGAAAAAAAATGTGTCAAAATGTTTGCTGTTACGATAAAAGTAACAACGAATTGTTTCGTTGTTTTTTCATTTTCTTTGTTACGAAAATCATTGTGCAACGGGCCACTGGGGATGTTCTGTACCAGTTTTCCTTACAATAAGCTTGGTTCTCACAGAAGTACCTTTTGAAGGAGTTTTGTACCTGAACATTTATTTATTGGTTGGATTGCACCTTAGATCATGTACATTCTACACATAAAGTGCCATATCTGCTAGGTGATTTTACCATAGACAGGGGAAGGGCAACTGGGAGAATCAGTGTCGGCATCACCGGGCCACTGTAATATCAAGCAAATCTGAAATTAAACCAGCAATTTTACCGACCATTCTTTTTCCAATGTCGTTGATGGGCGATGGTAAAATAACCCAGTGGGTATGGGCTTTAGTAGACAGATGACCTACCAAAAGATACCCTCAAAAACATGATCATTATGTCACAGTTTGCCTTGGACCGCTAGAGCCCTACAGACTTTTCTTTCGAAAATCTGCCAATTAACGCATAATCATAACACCATACTTCATGTAATTTACTCAACTTCTACAAATAAAGGCATATGTAAAATGACAATATTATTTTATGCAATTTGTAAGTCAATAAACATGAAAATATTTCACTTGTAATACTGATGCGGAAGATCAATAAATGCTAGAGTAGCAGGGGCAGTTCCAAGTGGGTCCTGGGGGTCCTGATCCCTACCCCACTCCCCTTTTGCTGGACCCCTGAAATACAAAAGAGGGGAAAATGTCATACACAAATGCATAAATGCACGCTGGTTTAGTAATTTGCCTTTATGCTCACGCTCCCCCCCTCTCCGAATATCCTGTATCTGCCCCTGAGTAGTAGATCTTTTCTGTATAGTAACAGTGATTGGAAGTAAAGTAATCTTAGCTAATGAACTGTTTAATATCCTCCTGTTCCATGGCCTGGGGCATGTACAGAGGGAAGGTGAGGATGTTGCTAGGGGCAACACAAGTCTCAAAGACAAAACTCATCATATCATGTGAATCTATAATAGAAATCTGAAGTGCACACATCAACCTGTAGCTCACAAGACATTTATAAGGCAATGCAGTTGTTACATATTAGAAGAAAAATGTGAATTAATATGTGTTATATATCATGCTTTCTAGTGATATATAATGTGTCGGAGAACTGCTTGTATTCTTACTGACAATTTTCAAATTTTTAAGTAAGATAAAATTGTGGAAAACAACGTTTCTGCACATGTTATTTAAAGGCAGTTTTCTACTATATATGATGTTTGACACCATATTAATTCTACCGATGTTTTGCAAAAACGCCAAACATTCTCTGTCAGTCATGATTCTTGGATGGAATATACCTTCAAAGACTCCCTATCTTCTCACAGCTCAAAAGCTGGGGTATATCAACATTATTATGATTAGTGATTTATTATTAATGAATTAGTTAATGAGGTCATTTGAGGCCATTTAGATAGTGTCCCCATCTCTTTCTTATCAGGCTGCAGCCCATGGCTACATGCTGTAATGTCACTGACCACTGGCTGCGGCCTACTGTGGAGAATGTCTCCCCTAATCAATCATTCCATTTAGATATATGACAAATATTTTTTTTTTCTTGAGCTTTTTCAAAAGACTAGTCTAGTAAAAATAGCTGTCCCATAATGTGTAGGCAATATCATCACTTCTTGCTCCAGTATACATATGTATGTATATATACATGTATAGCCAGTACATTACTATCCGAGGCAAAAAAAACACCTCCACTACCAATTGATCAAGCAAACACACTGAGGCCAGGGGAGCTAGTTCGACTTTATGTATACATTATTCAGCCCCACTCCCTTCACATTGATCATAAAATGCATGGTCATTAGAATATATCAATAGTCTTAATTTTGTATCCATACATATTTAATATTTGTTTGAAGAGTCAGTCATTTTAGCTGAGTAATATCAAAAGTTTGCTTATTTTCTATAGTTATTTCTTAGGCTTGGTCAACACCAAATTGTCCAAACTAGCCTACAGGTGATCAATTTACTGTATTGATATACTGTATTAATTAATTATGTATTATTTGTGTATAATCTGTGTGGGTGTAAGCAATGCCATCAAATTCTACTCCAGTATTATATAAACCTTGCCAGTAGATTTCTATCTGGGATTGGAAAGATTTAACCACTATCTTACCAAACCGATTTGCTTGCTCCTGGCATAAAAACCTCCACTACCAATCAATCAAGGAAACACACAGAGGCCAGAGAAGCTAGTTCCCCTTTATTTATGTATCATTTCGCCCGATTCCCTTCACATTGCTCTTAAAATGTATGGTGGCCCAGCTGCCAAACATACCACTAACAGTGACAGAAAAGTACGTAAATTGCCTCCCGGGCTGATTCGGGTGATATTTTATTCATCATACTGTCGGATTGTATGGGGAAGTATTCTTTAGTATATATCACCAGCCTCCCAAGGCACACCCCTGGGCCCAATGGTTGTCAAAACACCAATATATTAGCTTTAGGTCTGGGACTAACAGCAATCTGAGACACTAACTCTTTGTGTTTTCTATCGAGATCAGTAATTATTGCTTTTTTCTAATGTTATCACTTCCCATTGGTGCATGTGTGGTCAAAGACAGTAAAGTGTGGTCATAGGCCACTCCCTATTGATGAAAGTAATAAAGCACATGTTTGGCTGTTTGGAGGATGTAGGAGCCTTTCGTTTTCAACAAAGCACATGTTTGATGTAGTCTTCCCAAGCAAGAATATGACGTTATAATAACGCTGCAGCAACGTTCTGTTAAGACCTGGTTTGGTTCTTGTTACGTTCTTTTGAGGGCACCCAAAAACGTCTTGAGAACCTAACACTGCGACGTCACACTAGAACGTTGTTGTGACCTTCTTGTAACATTATTTCACGTTACAATAACGTTATTATAACATTCTTTATTAGTTTGGTCTCAACTTTACCAAAATAGAATGTTATTAGAACATTCTTTTTCAGTAAGTCAAAACCTTACCTAAAATAACGTTATTGTTATGTGAAAAGTGGCCAGGTCTCAGACCAATTGAAAAAGTACAGTCGCAGAACGTTCTTGTTACGTTGCTGCTTGCCTGGGTTAAGGATAGACAAGGGGTCTTGGTGCGTGACTCACTGTTCATGCACTCCTTAATTGATCATACATTCATTTTTAAGTAATCATAAATATGATTTACGTCAATCAAAACCTGAGTATGTAAGTTTTCTGCATGTATAAAGAAAATTTGAAAGAGATACAAAATCATAGAATTACAGATTGATAAAAACAAAAAAGTGAATTTTCATGACAATTTTTTGAACATGAATATCTCAGTAACTATCAGTCACAAAGCTATGAAATTTGAGAAGGTTATTCTTGAGATACATCCACAGGGAAGCGTGTCTCAAAATTTTGATATAGGTCATAGTTTTCACTTTATAAAATGTAGAAAATAAAGTTTTGAAAAATACCAAAAAGTTACCCGTTTTTTGTCATAAAAATAAATCTAAGCCCTTAATCAAAATTTTGAGGCACGGTTCCCTAAAAGGGAACGTTAGGAACATATATCCAAAATTTCAGTTCCATACCTTACATAGTTACTGAGATATCGATGTTCAAAAAATAAAACTGAAAAATTCAATTTAAAATTCATAATTTCTATAATTCTTGTCTGACGATATCCAAACTTATATAACCATAGAGATAAAATTATGGCCTTTCATATGGTATATAATACGTCCATGTGGTTGCCATGGTTATTTTTGCATGTACATCTATGCAGCCTACGGCCCTAAGACCCCTTATCTATCCTTAAGGCTATATTCCACTATGCAGTATTTGCTTGCAGCACCATGAAATGACACAAGCAGTGAGCATATCTCCTTAAAGCATGTTCAGAATTAAGGACACTTGATACTTTTCAGGACAGTAGAATATTAATGACTGCATCGTCCCATTTTCTCCGTTTTTCGCTGGTTTCCACCTACTTTGCTCCCTGTATAATGTGTATTACCCTCCTGCTGGATTATTATCCAGAACAAGTCAGGTCCAACTAAAAGGTTTCTTATAACCTACTTCACAGTGATGCATATCTTCAGGGGCCTGTTTCATAATAAACCTTCATAAATTTCGCTCACCCTTTAGCCTCATTGTAGCTTTGTGAGCTTTTGCTTACAGGAGGTAATTTCAGAACGATTCATATTTCATGGAATCTTTGTTACTACTCCTTACTCCAATTTCTTTGCTGTGTGATTCTCTTTGAGAGGAACTTTGAGAATTCTTAATTTAAGCTTTTCATAAAGTATCATTGTTTCTGTCCTGTGAGTGATTTATGAGTAGTTGGAGATCTAAGATGACCCAAAATTTGATCTCAGACACTGGGATTCCAATGGTTTATGGGTTACCAAGAAATAATTTTGACCTGGGTATTTCATAAGGACCATGTGCCAAAAATACAGTACAAAGATAGTAATTTCTGTTTCATAATGATAAATTAGAATTCTTGAATTCGAACTTTAAGAATTCATTGTGAAACCCTTTCATATAAGCAAATCATTGTTAGACTTCTCAAATTAGTCACATTTGGTATCAGGTGCCCCAAGTCTATATTTTGTTTGATCCAAGTTGTTATTTGGTATTCATTTACTGACATAGAGGGAGGGTTGCTGAGATTCCATGATAAAAGGGAAAGAAAATCCAAGGTCAAGAATACCATAAGAAAGATTAACAAAGAATGTATTATGTTATCTGTGAAAGTCCTACAATAGTGTTTTTAAGAAAATAGCTAAGAAAATTCTTAAATATTTCTTTAGGTTTTAAGAAAATTGTACAACAATGATTTTTTCAAAGATTTTTTATGAAATACCCTTCTGGTGTTTGGGTGTATTCACAGGAGTTTTGGTGGATTTATGGGAGTTCTGGGTCAATTTATATAAGTATTGTTATTAAACAGCCACATAATAAAGTTTCACAATCGCATACAGTGGCTTGTTTCATAAGAGTTTTGCATTTCAAGTTATGATCACCTTTTAGGGTGCTGTAGCTACATGGGTTTAATTTTCTCTAATCTGAGTTTGAGTCAATTGACTTGAGTTTTGGTGGATTTTTGGGAGTTTTGGGTGTATTTACAGGAGTTTATGGTGGCTTTACAAGATTTTTGGTGTATTTACCAGAGTTTTGTTATGAAACGGGAGTTGCAACCTTCTGTAGAGTTTCCCTAAACACACGTAACACACCTGTCGTTACGAGGGTTATTATGAAACACCCCACAGGTCACTCAGACCAATTCAGTGCCCCGTCGCATAACGGGTCTCGCTGTTGCGAACATTGGCACATTTCAAAAGACCTCTCCCTGTTCAACAGGGAGAAATGTACCTTTCATCCTTACAGGGATGGTTTGCACACCCGATTTTTCAATTTATCAGGGGGACATTTTGGGGTTAACATTTAAATATTTTGTTTTCAGTAAATGTTAGATGTGTCCTTCAGCTTATAATTTGTATAGGAGGCAAGTGGCGGAAATGATTTATTAGCCAATTAAATTAAATTCAAAGTGTGTACAAAACCATCGCAACAGGGAGGATTGGCACCCCCAAAACAAGGAGAGAAAAAAACAGGGAGAAAAAACAAATCCATCCTTAATCGCTCCCTCTTGCGAGCTTTTGGTTATGCGACGGGCCACAGGGGGCTGTTTCATAACAAACCTCGGCACTGCTATGTGAATTTTGCATTTAATAAAGTCAAGATGACATTTTTGGGTGCCATAGCTACGTCAGTTTTGTGTTTGCTTACATGAGTCTGCATGGATTTATGGGAATTTTTGGACCAGTTACATGAGTTTTGGGTGTATGTACGAGAGTTTGGGGTGTATTTACCGGAGTTTTATAAGTAAACGGTAGTTTTAAACTCGCATACAGTTTTTGTAAGCTCACATAAAACTCCCGTTGTTACAGAGCTTTTTATGAAACACCCCCCTGATTAGAAACAACCCATACAGCCAGCAGCCCTCGTTATCTCCCAATTATCTCGAGTTTGAACTCAGCTTCACATGTTGCTGTCAGAATTGTAGTTTCTTAAAGTTGTTCAGATATCAAGATAGGATACCATAATGTTAAACAATTGCTGATCGACAATGAAACATAAAAGAGGTACATTTAATTGCAAAATTCTTTTCATAATTTCAGTCAAGCTTAAGTGTACCGATGGTTTAATAACTAAATTAAAGTATGTATTCCACATGCTGTGCTGCTCCCAATTATAAACATCAGCAGAGGGAATCAAAGTTGTCTACAGACATGTATATAACTAGAAAGGTTTTCAAATTCTCTTTCAAATGGTATATACGATGTATGGTTTCCTGCCATATTCTCAGAGAAAATCAAACAAATACAGAATCGCCAGCATCAGAATCCGTATGTGGAATGTGCACTTAAGAATTTCATGACAGCCTCACTCGAATACCACAGTAATAAGTGCAAAATAATTGTGTTTTTTTCTCTCACAAACCCTCTCCTTGGATCCTCTTGTATCACATCATTATAGTGTTTTTCTTCATTCTTCACAATGTAGGTGTACTTGTTGACCAGGAATGGAGTTTAATGATCTAGATTCACATCCAATTGTGCTGCAATAGATTTCTAACCTATTTAATGCAAGTGCAACTGGAATAGAGCTATAGATCTCGTCAGGAAGAGATAGCTCGTTTTGTCTTCCTTTTATTGTGACATAGGGATAGTTAAGAGTTTTGGCTAGATAGTATAAATGTTATTTTATATGAAGTGTTGTATATTAACAGGACACATATATTGTCATTACACTTTGAGCTGCATTTTAGTGAATTTATGAGAACATAGGAACAGACAAACTAACAGGAGGTTGCAGAAGATATTCAGGTTTTTGAGCTGTTTCTTGTGTCCCAGACCTATAGGGGCCATTGCATGTCCTCGCCATATTAGAAAAGCTCTCAACGTTTCTAAGTTGTGTGATCTCACATCAAAGATGGGGAAATGAGGTGTTTTATCATGGGTCTGTTCCCTAGAGGTGTATTAAGGGATTTATCAAATTTAGCATGCAAATATAATAGGGAATTTCAGACCCTCCAAGGCGTGATGTATCATAAGCACAACACATATCTTTTATCCAAGCTTTAATGATTTATTTAAGAATATATAACCTCAAGTATACTCCTGTGCCTCAAATATTCATAGCCATTTAACTACTATTACAAAATTTTGCACTTTTATCCTTCAATATGATAAGGTAGATTTGAGATACGCTGACGTATCGAAATGTGTTGTGGGATCTGAAACTCCCTAAAGTTTAATATATTATCTACTGTATTCTATTTTACAAGGTTATAAAATATCTATATTCTATAGTATTCATATACAAATTAGCTCTTGCTCTAAACTAACAA
The DNA here is from genome assembly GCA_936440205.1 of Lepidonotus clava. NCBI lineage: Eukaryota > Metazoa > Annelida > Polychaeta > Phyllodocida > Polynoidae > Lepidonotus > Lepidonotus clava. Next base: position 46,815,637 of record OW387145.1, read on the forward strand.
CAGAAACACAATTAAGATATGGCAGTTTTCTTGCTTCCCAGATCTATAGTTTTAATAGGTCATTTGCTTTGCAGTTGCATTATTTCTAGAAAAGGTACATGAAATAAACATACAATAAAACCAGGTGTACTGACATGTGTGTCGGACCATTAGCTTAGTGGTTTTACATAGAAGCAATCTCAGGGCTAAGAATGATTCTTCGTAGGTTATGTTTGAAGAGTGAAGGCAACATCATAGGACTGGGTTAAGGCAGGACCAATAGCAGTTACTTAGCCAGAGTGTGCTAAACAAGCAGTCAAATAACACCTCAGATGCCATATCTTCATAATTAATTTGGCCGATCAGGGAAAATTTGATTAGCCTCTCATGGTCAGAAATTATGTCTATCATGTATAAATTTTCAACTAATAATTCCTCTTTGACACTATTTTGCAATAACACAATACATTTTGGTAAAAGGCAAAATCACTGATCATGGGACCCTGATCAAATTTTCCCTGATCAGCCATATTAGTTACGAAGATGTACGGGCCCAGGTAGAGTAGTAGGCTGTGGAGACTATTGTTGGTTACTATTGGGGACTGACAGGCAGGAACGCTAGGAGGATTGGATGAAGGGGTTGAGTTGACCATGCCCCCTCGGACTGATGATTGTCAATGGTAGCTCAGTGATGTATATCATGTGCTTGCATCAATAATCAATATCCTTTTAAGTGAGTGTTATATCACCTCTTGGTGAAGACTACACCTTTAGATGACCTGCAGCTTTGACGGAGGAAAGACTACGATTGGATATCAAAGAAACATAATGCTTCAAGATACCTCTACAAATAACAGTAAAGTTAAACCCCATAGTTCACATGCACCATGCTTTACCTTTGTCACGTATTGGCTACGGTAATTAAGGATAAGCTTCAGACTTCACCAAAACATAACTTTATTATAATATCAAGTAAAATACCAACCATAATTATAAAGCTATTATGTCCTTCTGATTAGGTTAGGTGTAGACTTCATTTAATCAGACTGCCATTCTTACAATCAAATTAGGAGTTTATGAAGGTAGACTGAACATTGTGTTTAACATTCATATATTGTTATTGAGAATCCCATCAGCTTACTTGTGTATCGCTTTCTCTTTCTAGAATTACGTGGGCTATATTCTTATCCTTAACTTTGTGTATCTATCATAGCTCGAAAGATGTCTAAAGACTAGAACCCATATTCTCTATATTCCAGGTAGAAGCCTAACCAACTGAGCTAACTTGGACTGCATGCAGTGCACATTGGCAGAGTCAGCACCAATGAGTAGGATCTGTACTACTATACACCCTTCTTTTTAAAGGTGGCACCCCCTCTTGGCAGAAATGTGAACCCTAGTGAGGGGAGTGAAGTCTGCAGCACTAGTCACTTGGCTTGGAGCAGAGTTGATTGAGGATTGGTGCCTATTTAGATAGTCAAGGGTCTGTACTTGTTAGTGGTGTATAGAATGTATGTGTTGGGGAGGGGTGGGAGAGGGGTTAGTAGTGGTTTTTCACATCAGTTCAGTTCCACAGCCCATGACCCCTAAACACCTACCCAAGCTGAGTTGCAAAACAATCCCTGATGAGTACCTGTAATTGACTTGTGCTAAGAGTTGACCTCCTTTCATCATAAATGTCAAGTTAGGTTGAACAATTCCTTAATGTACCTAAACTAAATCTTTTATCATGAAATTATGTTATTTGTAGCAAAGAACAAATGTTTTTACATACCAATATGAGTGCTAAAAATGACACTTTTGCTTTCTTTTGAGTGTATTGATGAGATATAGAAAAAAAGTTCAAAAAGATCCCACTGTTAGTCTATATGCAGTGCAGTGACTGCAGAGTGGTGGGCTCCTGCCACCTTGATCTGGTGGGCAGTTGGTCCCCTCTGCGCAGGGTCATAAGAAGGGCGTATACAGGTATTCAACATTAGACAGACAATAGTTCAATACTCTCATACCCCTACTTATACAGTTAAGTAGCAAAGCAGGGCTGTGTCTACCTACAGGCCTCCATAGCTCAGTGGTAGAGCATAGGCTTCACATGTGAGGGGCCCCGGGTTCAAATCTCGGCTACTGACGTTATCAAATTACTACTAAGAAGTAGTTGTACTATTAGTGGTTTGCAACATGCCGTCCATATTTTTGGCCATGATTAGTAAAATGGTTTTTTCATACATTTAGGAATTTGGAACTTTGTGATTAAAAATATTATATTTTTAAGTTTTTGTAGCATCATTAAGATAATCACTTCATTGGCCTGCTATTCTAGGTATGGTCAACCAACCAGAACACCCCTAAAACATTTACAAAATGTTTTAAAACACCTTTTCAGTAGGATTAACATGTAGACACTTTTTAGTTCAAGAACTTTATTAGCTATACCCTGAAGTTTTACCTCCAACAATCAAACAACCCATGCAAGGCTAAACCAAGAAGGAAGGGCATACTTGGTTATAGGCTCAATGATCCTGTAGTGTGTTTACAGGAAAAATAAAACTTTAAACACTGTTAACATTACATCTGGTGTAAACTGTATGGCATAGTACCATAGCAGTGTTTTACATGTAAAATCTACTGGTTTTTTTTACACACTACGGTATATTATTGTTAAATTTAAAATGGTTTTCATCCTTAAGAATGAAAGAACGCTGTACATAATATTATGGCATAATATATTATATTTAATATTATCCAGTGTCTTATCCAAACTATTTTACCCATATTTAATAGTTAACACGAAAAGGGACACTTCTACAACCTTTTAATCGAGTAAATATCAACACTTTTAAACTTTGGATTCTCACACTGTAGATTCTACACTTTGAAATTTCTACACTGTTAACCACCGTGTTATTTCCACACCGTTGACCAGATATACCCCAAACGAATTTTGGTTTTTCACTCATCCTGACGAAGACTTTCATACAGTCGAAACATGTTGATCATTGTGCAACCTGTCTACTAAAGTAATAAATATTATCAAGTCGTCCATCCATTTGTGCTTGTCGAGTTTGGTATCTACTCCACACTTTTAATTCTACTACTACCTCGGATACCTGGCATCCTTAGGATCCTCTACAGCACAGGACATGAATAGGAGGGAAGTTTACACATCTATTTTGTAACTTTTTGCTCATTCGCACCCTAGAGGTGTGTTCGCATCCTTTGGATCCTCCCCACCGCTCAGACCTTCGAAAGTCAACAGCGTCACCATGGCGACAAACATCAACACTGTGGATCAACCTGAAGACAGGGCTGCCAAGAAACAACGGCTTACGCCTGAACCCAACCAGTCTAACCAAACCAACACACCATTTGTCTCCCCTAACGGGTCGAGAACGGACCTTAACAACACCAATCAAGTGATCCTCACGGACCACAGCTTGGTTTATTACCGCACTTTACGTAAAGTACAGAAGGGAATCCTAAAAGCCAACCACCACGCCCACTTGATGAACCAACACGTAGAGAGAGGCACTTCACCGAGGGGCCTCCAACCTACCGTGACCACACAGATCCCAGAAATCTCTACAGATTTCCAGCTTAAATGGGAAAGGGCACACATTGAATTTTCAACCACCCTCACTGTTCTACTATTAGAGTATTGGTCCAACCGCCATTCCGAACTCCTGGCCAAAAAGGAGAAGCTGACAGCTGACATTGCATCAAGATGCAAGCCAGAGGAACTCACGGAGATCAACAACCTCCTATCCAGAATAACGCTGAATCCAGAAACCACACAATGGTCCGAACGAAAGGTAGAAGGTTCAAGAAGCCGCCAGTTTCTGCGAGTGCCGACACGAACAGCGTCGTCAACCTCAGTCAAAAGACGTTAAATGAAGACCACCGCTCACTACTCTCCAAGGGCCTTTCTTACTGCCCCACACCTCCAAACAACCACCCCTGCCATACCCTCAGAGATGTATACCTTTTTAACCGGAGACTACGCCTACATCACCACTTCCTGGACACACCCACCACTCACACGGTAGATGCTTTCTCCAAATTTCAACCGTCCACAGGGTGGACACCCCCACCTGGTAAAAACCTTTTCATAGACTCGTTCATTGGAAACTTAACCAACCACGTCCTAAATAATCCGCCGAAGAAAAACCACCCGTCCAACCTCACACCTGGTGAAATACAAGCTCTACAAGACTTACGAGAAGACCCCGACATCGTTATAAAACCAGCAGACAAAGGTGGATCCATAGTTATAATGTCGATCAATGACTACATCTCAGAAGCTCAGAGACAACTCTCCAACACACAACACTATGAACGGTCTACCGTTAGACTATTTGACGCCTCAGCAAGGAAGATTAAAGTATACCTCACGAATTGGTCAATTTTGGTATGCTACCACCAACAACTCACCTTAACCTCACTCACAAGTTCCCCCGCCTACCAACACTGTACCTACTACCCAAGATCCACAAAGTTGGCAACCCAGGACGCCCTATTATTTCAGCCTGTGGAGGACCCATTGAAAAGATTTCCGCCTTTGTCAACACTGCCCTCAAACCGCTAGTCCACACTTTACCCAGCTATGTTAAGGACACTGCCGATTTCCTAAACAAGATCGATGGAATTGTACTCTCACCAAATTATTCTTTGCTCACCATCGACGTTTCCAGCCTCTACACCAATATTCCACACAATGAAGGCATAAACGCTTGCAAGGAAGCATTACAGGGACGTACTGTAGAGGACCTGCCCACCTGGTTGATCACAACACTTCTACGCTTCATTCTGACCCTCAACTACTTCTCGTTTAACGGCAGTATCTACCATCAAGTAAGCGGGACTGCAATGGGCACAAAAATGGCACCTAATTATGCCAATCTTTTCATGGGCTACCTTGAATCCAAGCTGCTGTCCAACTATCCAACCAAACCCATCCTGTGGCTTAGGTACATAGACGATATTTTCTGTATCTACCCGGGCAACACTGGGGAGGCTCAACACTTTGTAAACCACCTCAACACCCAACATCCGACCATCAAGTTCACAGCAGACGTGTCAACAGACACAGTCAACTTCCTCGACGTCACCGTGTACAGAAACGATCACAACATGTTGAACACTAGACTATATCGCAAATCCACCGACACCTTTCGATATTTACACTTCAGATCCTCCCACCCTACACATCAGAAGAGGTCCATTCCGTATAGTCAATTTGTTAGAGTACGCAGGATATGCACGGACAAGAAAGATTTCTTTCACTTCACGAACCTGATGATAGCTAACATGTCCACACGTGGATATCCAATGAACCTACTGCTAGAAGCACAGACCAAGGCTTCCCATCTCAACCGAGAAACTCTTCTACACCCACAAACCATCCAAACCGTGGACAAGAACATCCCACTGATCGTAACCTTCGACCCTTCCCATCAATACATCTCTGAGGGTGTAAACACATCTCGATTCTTACTGGACAATGTCAAACCACCACTTCAGAATGTCCAAATATTGGTCACATTCCGCCGGAACCAGAACTTGCGTGACAAACTAGTTCATTCACAACTCAACCCCACCGTTCCACAGCGTGGATTTCAACGCTGTGGAAAACCACGGTGCACAACCTGCCCCAACACTTGGACCACCAACACTGTGGTCAGCACCTCGAATCAACGCTCCGTCCGCATCAATGTGAACGCCGACTGCCAAACCCACGACATCGTTTATCTAATCCAATGCCGTAAATGCAAACTACAATACGTGGGCCAGACCTCGAACTCAGTCCATGTTCGCTTCCAACAACATCTGAGAGATATACGGACTCCGCACAGCCAGAAAACCCTCACGCTACACTTCACTTCACCGGGCCACCGCCCGGGCGACGCCATCTTAACTGTCCTAGATAAGGCGTCCCAAATCAACCCTCGCCTCCGATTGGAGGAGGCATACATCACGTGGTTAGGCACGTACCAACCAGAGGGCCTCAACCAGCGTCTGTAGACAATCAACAGCCGCCATGTTTACCTGCGAGATTTGCCACCGAGAATTCGGATCTCTGAAGGCCGAAAGACGACATTACACTTTAGCTCATCAATCTAACGTATTGGTCCATCATTGCAAACACTGTGAAAAGCGATACCAGACCAGAACTAGCCTCAAGCGCCATGTGTGCAAATGTCACCCGGGAGTGATGAACAACGGAGTGGATCCACAAACTGCGAGCACATCTACCAACAACACCGACGGCAATGTACCGGCCAATCTCCAACCAGTGAGCACTGCCGACACCGTGAATGGTGAACAAGCCTCAGAACTCTCCTGTGATCCACAGGAAGGAGCCGCCGCCCACCCATCTGACAAGATGGTAGTCGACACGCCTCCCGACCAACAACACACTCCGGACAATGTTCAAGCACCATGTACCCCGATTATCACCCCCAACACTTTGGCTCGCGCTTTGGAAAGTGCCACCCCGGATGGTTCGTTCAATCTTTCACAGTTCCTAATAACAGACCCCGACATTGCTCAACTACTCCCTGGAGTAATAATCACCGCCTTGAACCACCAGGAGATAACTGTGCCACTCCCGGCCACCACATCTACACCTGTCAACACCCTGGCCGCGACACCGTCCACCTACACTGTGAACTGCTCACCCATTTCCTTGGGTCCACTGCTGTTGACACGCCATCCCCACCAGAAGCAACCGCCACGGATTTATCTACCCCAGACGTCGTCGTGACCAAGTGGGACACCCCCCCTAGATCAACCACTCCACAGACAATCGAACCCGCTTCCACCATGGAGGATCCAATCCCCGTCCCTGAAACCAACAAGTCGGTGGTTGACTACGACTCGTCATCTTCGGATAACAACAATGACAATTCCCCACAGGCCCAACCAGGATTAACCGAAACCATGGAGATACCTACAGTCCCATCCACACCGTCCAACGCCCCTCCACCAACACCGCCTGTGCTGGCAGCAGGCCCTCCACCCAACGCCTCATATGCTTTCAGTGAAGTAGAAGTACGGGGTAGGATCAACTATATTGCCCACCAAGTGGAGGCAATAATTCCAGGACGTGGGGCTGCCATAGGAGAACTCATCCTCTTCCACTATCTAATGCGCCGTAACCCACTGTTCTAATTCTAAATTTCAACACACCGCCCCAATCTAACTAGTATCTACCCAAGGAGCCCAGAACTGACTTTTTGAAAAACTTGTAAATTTTTGCGCTGTGCGGACTATGTTTAACTTTCAGATTGTTTGAAGAAGCGGATGGACATTATTAATATATTATATTTAATATTATCCAGTGTCTTATCCAAACTATTTTACCCATATTTAATAATTAACACGAAAAGGGACACTTCTACAACCTTTTAATCGAGTAAATATCAACACTTTTAAACTTTGGATTCTCACACTGTAGATTCTACACTTTGAAATTTCTACACTGTTAACCACCGTGTTATTTCCACACCGTTGACCAGATATACCCCAAACGAATTTTGGTTTTTCACTCATCCTGACGAAGACTTTCATACAGTCGAAACATGTTGATCATTGTGCAACCTGTCTGCTAAAGTAATAAATATTATCAAGTCGTCCATCCATTTGTGCTTGTCGAGTTTGGTATCTACTCCACACTTTTAATAATATTATGGTATATTAATGTTTAACTTAACGCCTAACCCTAAACACCTTCAAGACTAAATGCTTCATAGATAAACAACTAAACATCATAGATTTCCAAACACTTAACAGCTAAACATCAAAATAGCATAATCATTTTGATTCTAAACACCTTGAGGACCTTAACACTTCATGGGTAAACAGCTAAACATCACACATTTCTAAACACCAATAATTCTAAACATGTTTAGGGAAATAAAGTGTTCCAAAACTGGATGCGCTGAAGTGTTTAGGAAAATGTTTAGGTTCTAAACACTTGTTTTAACAGTGTATATAGAATGAGAATGAGAAACATATGTTGATATGGTGCACAATAGTCTAGGCGGAAACCTCTACTGCTGGGTGCAGATTTACCGCTTTACAATTCACGAATCGATTGTAAAGAAAACCCTGGATGCTCTTACAATAAGACTACGGGTAACAATACGTAAGCTTCTTTTGTTAAGTGCTAAATCCCAACAGTGACAAAGCCTGCATCGGAGAATCCACCCGCGCTAAAAGAGCGATCGCAAACCCTGTGAATTATTGAGCTATTTTTGTCTTTGCAGCCTCCTAAGGCTTTACAAATGGAGCAGAAAGCCATTGTTGGATGTCATTGATCCATTAAGCTTCTTAAATTCCCATTTAGGGTGAGAACTTTGATAAACTGAGACAAGGGAAGGAGCAAAGCCAGTTTATGCATCTTTGAAACCTCCTCAAAGATGTGCTTCTTCTTCTTCTTCTCAAGATACCATATAATGTTAGAATCTTGATCAAAGTCTTAGTTACCAGGAATATGTTGATTGGAACTCAAAATCTTAATAACTCATTAGCGTAAGCATCAGCATATTAAAAACGTATTGCTGGCATTAGAGAGGACGGTCATGAAAACTCATATGCTACATCATTGAGTTTTGCTCACAATTTACCCAGTATGCATCCTGTTTTAGGCTAACCTGCAGGTTGAACTCAAGAAAATGGCCCTGCATGGTTCAGGTAATTGACAGCCATCTTGCAAATACTTCCTAGTCATCAGTTTTGCATTACATGTATTTGAAAACTCTATAGTGAGTGGCAATGGACCATTCTATATTAAGACAAGTATACTAAAATCCATCCAACAAGGACTATGCCAGAGGAAACTTTTACATTTCTCCAAATGATTATACTGCGGTAATAGAAAACATTTTCGCTAAATTGAAATTGTGTATCCATTACAGTCTAGCACTAGGCTGTTGATCAACTCTGGGCTACATTGAACCACTGTGACATTATCATGTTCGGAAAGTTGCGCAAAGTTTCATTTGCAAACATAAAAGAAGGCAAAATGATAATACTCATTCATATATATATATATTGTATTATCAAACTTCAGCTACTTGCAATAGTTTACATTTGCAACTGTGTCCATTCTATTCGCCTTATATGGATTTCTTTTAGGATAACAATGAAGCTAGAAATGTATTTCCTTTATTTCTGCATCAGTATTTGCCTTATTTTTCCATCCTTAGTGCAATTATGCAAGCACAATACCTTACAAGAAAACGTGTTGAAGTACATCCAACTCGACAACAATAGTAGAATGATGTTAGATTTTGTTAGCTGCATTAACAAATGGCTGGATCGACATGTTTGGATTGTTCAAAGTGTTTATCAGGAATTAAATCTAAAGTTAAATGTACCATTAAGACAGGAGTCCAAGTATATAGTAAGGGATTTTTCCATTAATAAAATAAGGTTTGTGTAAAACATGCTGACATTAAAGGTCAATCTTTTAAGCATGCAGATGCGGTGATACAATCATGTAGAATGCACTCTAATACTAGATACCTCGTGTGGTTATGGGCTTCACTGATCTCTGACCAATGTTTCAAAGCTAAGATTACTGATTGTCTTACACTCGTCGTCGGCATTTTGTCATCCAAGTCAAAAGCATCCTTTCCTTAACTTTCTGTGACATTATCATGCCACATCAAATCCTGACAAATATTTTTCTTAGAAGCAGTGATCTCCTAGATGCTCTTAGTGTGGCAAAGTGCCGCTAGGTGGGGTATGGGAACAGTAAGTTACAGGCTGGGACCTATGAGAGAGGCATCCCAGGCAAAACAGTGACATAACAACCGCATTTTGCAACCAAACTTCTTTGGTTAGTCTGTAATGTGGCCAATTTTAATGTAATAGCCATGTTATTTTAGGAAAAGTTGAGACTTACTAAAAAAGAATGTGATAATAACATCACGTTAGCTGAGTAACTAAAGGATATTTTTCATATTTCAGTGAAGTTAAGACCTTACTTATAAAGAAAGTTATACTAATGTTATTATAACATGAAAGAATGTCACAATAATGTCACAGTGAGGCATCCCAATGTTAACCCTTTCTTCCATGGGCGACCAAGACTGAAATCAAGCTCTGGTTTCCCATGGAAGAAAGGGTTACCACTAGCCAGTCCTGGGGACGCAGCTTAAATGTGGATTTGAACTGTACGATTTTAGTTTACAAACTTTGACGACTGCAAAAACAGGAAATTGTTAATGTTTGCAGAAAGTCTTCAGTTATAACCTTTTGTATATGAAAGACTCGTTGCTTCGACTGAACTACTAAGATATAGATATCTGGACGGCACAGGAAGGTCTGTTTCTGTGTATATGAAGACCCAACTTTCCTTTCTTTTCATTTCTTTTAGAGAAAATCGTTAGCTTTTGTGTTGAGAAAATATCAAACATTGAACAGGGTGAATGGGGCTTGACACTAACAACAATTAAGCTCAATTTACCCTGGCTGTCATAGGTCTCTGCAATCTGCAAACGTTGGGAACGTTGGATTATTGTAGCCCTCTGCGAATGACACCTTGCAGGATTATTCAACATGAATAATTTCGTACCCTACCTTTGCAATTCACCCTACCATGGATGGCTGATTTTCAGAATTCTAAGCTCCTGCATGCTAATTTGGGCTAATTTTGTCGACAAAACCCAATAAAAAAACTATAGAAAATATACAAAAAATTGTTACCTATCCATCCACAATGAATGAATTTTCAAAGAACTCAGGAATATCAAACGTATATTGATACTAATTTAAAACATTAGGATGGTTAGATTTTCACAATGTTAATTTAGAAATAATGGTAAAATTCATGAAAATTATTATGCTTAAGTCTTAAGATTTGTTTATATATTACCCAGCATGCATCTGGTTCTAGGCTAACCTGCAAGTAATAATCAAGAAACTGGATATCCATGGTTGGGAGAATTCCAGAAGAGATTGCTTGTGAAAATGATCCCGATAGAGCTTTCTTCTCAGTGTGAATGTTATGCGTTGAATTTAATGGCACGCCATAATTTTGTCACACTTGAGATTATTTGCGAAAGCATAAGATCTTTTTTGTTCAAGGTATTGGTGAAGCCCCATTCGACATTGTTTGTCATAGGTCTCTGTAATCTGCTAACGCTGGTGGTATGACCTGCTTCCTTGCGAATTTTTTCAACATGTTTGATATTTTCATAGAGAGCCTGTATGATTAATGACAATATTGCTTTTGAAAATTATTGTGTAACAACGTCCTTCTCAGTATGAATGGTTTTTTTTAGGCTTACAATAATTTTATCCCCTTTGCTTATCCTTAAGATAAACCCTTCATAGATCTCAGCGACAAAAACATTAACCAGGGTGAATGGGGCTTTACACAAACATCGACACTGGCAAATGGGGCTTGAAACTCAACTCAATTGTACTCTCAGGCAGTGGGGCTGGCCTCAAGACAGAATGTAACTTGTTTTTTGTCACATGAAGTGGAATTGCCTTCGTCTCCTAGCCTGGCCATCCGGTGTTAAAGCCATATAGCGTGCGACACCCAACTAAGTCCCAGACACCCAATCTAACCCCTGCTGTTTCTGAAATCCTTTCGAAGGATCCTAAAAAGGTGAGAGAAAACAATGTAAGATTGATGCAAGATTGAAGCACTGTTAGATGGGATCATTTATTTCCAAATGTGGTATTTGAGGACAGAGAAACAGGGATTGTGGGCCCTCAGATTTATATTTAAGATATCTGGTCCTGTGATTTTCAATAATTCCAGTGAGTAAAAAAGGGAAGAGCAGACTGTCTTACATCTATCGGGATATATTCATAAATCTGACTGAGAAAAAGCGACATCTATTTTCTATTTTTTGAATCCTAAGTGAAAACTAGTTGGGTTGAATGTACGTCCTTCATATCTGGGTGGCAAACAGGATCTATCTGCGCTTATATCCTAGTCATATGTTCAGTTATAAAATGTAGCTTCTATAAGAAGAATTTGCTACGCCATGACAATGATAACATGTGTTATCTTTTCGTCACTATCTATAATCATTATAAAACATGTATTGTATTAAAACTTGACATTTTGTAACAACATCCTAATAACAGTGATACAAAAGCCATATCGAGTTTCAATATTGCTTCCCAGATTGATTATTTTTAATTGAATCAAAAAGTATAAGCACGTTTTGTATTTTTTGGAATCTGTATTCTGACGATAGATCCATGGCTGTGTCCAACTTCAGTATTGTAAGGGGTGATAGGTAATAACCTTAATATGTTCGCTATGCAAAGCAGGGTCACCCTTTGCCTGTGAGGAGTGATGTGTATCGGATTTTATTGTATATCAGGATTCTTTCCACTTTACTTCCACCATTGTCCTGCCCTCTCAGAAACCGATGAATAAACACCTGTCACAGAATGCTAATGCCAATTTTTGTTTTTTCTTTTAAAATTGTCCAACCTTTCTGTGTAATTGATATGGAATAAATCAAGTATAGACTGTAGGCGCACTCAGCGGTTGATATTGGCCCATTGTGCATACACCTATGTCTCTGGCTAGAGCCTCAATTATTGTTTAGTGCCCCCTTGGTCTGTACTATGTATATAGCCAGCTTTTACATGCCATATAACATCCATCAGCAAAACTAAATCCCCCCTTTTAATTGATTCCACTTTCTCTTTCATATAAAAAGGATCTTTGTCAATTATTGAACCAGAAAAACCAATTGCCCCCTTTTTAATCTTGTTTTTAAAAAACAAAAAGCCCTTCTGCATCTAATAGCTGTTGTGACAGAAATTGGACAATGTACATAATGCATTCCCTTCCAGGAATATCAATCATAAAATGGGTCTACAAAAACAACCCCTAGATAAAGTCAAATGAGGTTAATAACCTTTTTTAATTGTGCAGCAGCGCTCACTTAATTTGACATTGTGACAATACAGGTCAACCGATAATTAAGATGGATTATGTTATTTAGGTAGTGTGTCCTTCGTCCTTCGTATATTTTCAAAACTGATGTTCACCTACATGGTGACTAAACCATGGCAATCAATGTTGGTCGCCCAACGATTAAGAAGTTAGTACGTCGCTGGATGACGCTGGTGAAAAAAGTTCATCGCCATGTTAGGATGCTCTTGCTGCCAGCAATTAATGGTCACTTGAATCGCCCAACCCGAAGATTAGCTCTGCTGTTGGGATTCCTTGGTTCATGAGTTGCCTTCCTTTTTATCCCAGAAACCACAAACTAGTGGTTCAGTCGCCAGACATCACAGCGTCAGTGTATGGTGAGTTGTCGGCCGACTAAACCACCGATTATCATGTTGGTTGCTGTTATATTTGTGCAAACTAATCGTCCAGTCTCTAAAGTAAAGATTAGGGCAGCACTGAGGACACTATATATATTACAGAACTTTGCCTTTTAGTGCCTTAAAATTCCGACCCAAACTGAGTGTCCAATATGTGAGCTAACGTGACCGGATGCGACAACAAATAGTTTTATATGGTTTACATTGGGTCACTTTGATAGTATAATATAGCCCTAACGCAAATTGTTCACAGTGGGAACCATCACCTAAAGCAAATGGAAACCCCATGTGTAGTGTAATAAGGGCTTAAAACATGAAGAAATTATTCATTTCTTGACATGTTATTTCATATGATTATAGCATGAATAACGATGATCTTAAAGCCGTCTTAATGCTAAGTTAAAGCTACCAAAGTCTAATCTCAATTGATAGGCCTCTCCCTAGTCCGTCCCCCCCTGGTCTATATCCCCTGCGGACAGCCAGCCCCAATACACTTAGATTATCTGCCCCCAACTGCCTGCTTCTGCCAATTACCGCTAGGAGGCGCCACGGCCCTCCAACCGGAAGTGACGTCTATTGAGTGGGTGTCCTGCAGTGAATGCTGGGAAGGCGATCCTATGGCTTCAGGGGACTCTGGATGCTAACTGGAGCACGGCCACTTGCCTGAAGGGCCATAGCCACTGAGCGATTTTACCATCGCCAGGCGATTGGTGACTGGGAGAATTGTTGTTGTTATCAGGCAACTGTAATATTAAGCAAACCCATAAAGGCCATACTCACTAAGCAACTTTAGCAGTGACGATTGACAGCTACCATTATAGTCTGTGTTAAAATGGGCTGATTCCTATGGTCGCCTGTAGGTATACAATATTGAAATATGTGTCTTTGATCTGAATCAGCACTAAAATCAGCTGATTCTGCCCTTTAATCAGCCGATTTTAGCACTGATCAGACAGCCAATTGGATAAAAGGCCATACCCAAAAAGCGATTTTACTGTCGCAAGGCAACAAACTGGGAGAATCGCCCATAAAGCTGCCGAGCAACTCAGCATCGCCTTGGGAGATAGGCACATTGGGGCAACAGGTGATGGGTGATAGGATAGGCTGGAAAATCAGCCAGAAAATCAGGGTGAAAATATAAAAACTGCTTGATATGATAGTCACCTGGCGACAACGACCGTCATTCTCCAAGTTGCCATTGCCCAGCGATGGTAAAATCGCCTATTGGATATGGGGCTTAACAGTTGCCCGGTAGGTATGTGGCTTAACAATTGCCTAGTGGGTGTAGGGCTTAAGGCAGGAGGAAAGCAGGGTGGGGGCAGGGATGGGGCCGGTCTACTCCCAGAATGGCAGCTACCGCAGCACACAAATTAACTATGGATGGGATAGTGTGGATTCTCAACCAGGTCAGACAAATTATTTCCTTTGACGTCTGGTAAAAATATTCTTCACTTTTTGGCCTTTCTAGGTTAAACATGTGGAATTCAGGCACGTATATACAGAGATCCTGAAAGTGGGGGGGGGGAGGTTAATGTAAAATGTTTTGCCCATCCCCTTATGGGCCAAGAATTTTATATTAAAAAAATGGGTATTCATCTGAAAAATAGCTGAGATGGTATAGTTACACTACAAGGGCAGATACAAAAATCTTGAAAGGTGATTATGGTGCATAAAGGCCTGTATGCTGAAATTTTGCACCTCGTGTGCTTACATTTCATGTTTTGTTCTTGGGGTAAGGATGCGGGTCCTGATTTGGCGTACGTCAAATTTAAGAAAAAGCCCTGTCATCTTGTCAAATTTAAGATTGACTCCTGTCGCATGAAACTATGCCCAAAATGGACCGTGTCGCCATGTAAAATTTAAGGGTCTATACCCATTGTTTTTTGTTCTCTTTGTTATATTTAAGTGGCCATCAGGAAATGGCGGTCAGGACTCCCTCACCCCCCCCCCCCCCATCCTGGATCTAATCCTGATCATTTACAACTTGATTAATGATTATGCATTTTGATGATGATGTGATAAATATTGAAAATCTCTTTTGTGAAATGTCTGTGTCTTCATTCTATACAATGTAATGAGATTATTGTTAGTTTTTGTGATTCCTTTCACTGATTTAGACTAAGTGATGTTATCAGGTTTGGCTCACCAAATACCACTTTCCTCATTCAATATCATCACATAACCATTATGTCATCTTATATACACTAGCTTAATTCAAAGTATGTGATATATATAACGTCTTTCATCTCTCTCTATCTCACTTTGTTTTTCCTACACCACCCACTTCTATGCAAAGTACAATTGCTGGGTGGTGCAGAAAGTCAGGTACTTAGTCTGAAAGCCGCACAGTTGAAAATAAAATTGTTTCAAACAAAATAAAAAAAGGCTTCAGTACAAGCCCTCTCTACAAAGTCAGTTCTAAAGCAATGTAATTTTAAATTTTTATATGATGGCAGGGCTTATTCTTAAATTTGACATGTGACATCAGGACACCGCATCCTTACCCCAAAAACTATACGTGAAATGTAAGAGCATAAGGTGCAAAACTTCAGCATATAGGCATGTATTCGCCATCATCACCTTTCAGAAACAATGTGGTAGATATACAATTCACAGGGCGTGAAAGCGTAGAAAATTAAAAACACAGTTGAAAGAGGGAATTACCCGGAAAGCCACTTACAAAGTAAACTTCTTTTGCAGTCAGCTTTAGTTAAGCCACTGTGTGACATTCACACCCAGAAGGCAGGATTAAGAACAAGTACAGAACACAGTAAAGGCTACTGGTCAGCAGGGTGAGTTAAAGGTTAGTTAGCTCAGGAGGTAGGGGTCAAGGAGTGGTGGGCAGAGCAATGCCAGGCCTCAGCCAGGTTTGGGAAAGGGTCAGCAAGGTTGTCCAGAGAAAAGCTCTGCCAATAAGCCCATCCCAGTTCACACCAACATCAAAGTTTACCAAGAAATATTTTCAAAATAGCCTCCAGGCTTATCCCTTGAAAAGAGTTGCATGATTTGAAATTGACTAAAGCAATAATTATGGTTGAGGAATTGCGCCTAAGTTTGTGAAATGCTGTTTTATATATTGGCCTTTTTCTCATAGGAATCGATGCCAAAGCCTGTCAGCCCAACTTATACTTTCCAACCCTATTTCGCCCTGAGATACAGCATTTTGATTGGCTTACAAACCTGCAAATCGGTTGATTTTTAAGATTCTAGAAATCATAATGTTTTATAGCTACTTGGGTATATAGAAAATATAATTTTTGGTAATTCAGTAACAATAGGAGACAAAGATGGCTTGTATGGTTATTTCGTCCAACCCTTGTCCAACCCTGGGATATACTCAATGTGGGATGGGCTTATTTTGTAAAACAAATGACCATGCATGTTTTGCTTGGTGGAACCCTCACCTTTTGTGAAATTGACAAGTAAAACTCTGTAAGGAACTTATTCTGGCAAGGTTACATAAACTTAATTTAAAGGGATAGGTATTTACGCTCTGGATATAGTCAACACTTATTAATTGCTACCAGTCTGTGATCTTTAGGCATTTTGTACAGAACCTTTAGTATGAATTATCATGTCCGAATAGAGGGGGGTGTTTCACACTTGTCGTAACCTAAGATTGTATCTTCAATCAAGATTATTTGACTTTTTCATGGTTAAGTTTCAAACTTATGTTCTTATGTTCCTTTTGTTATCTGAATATTCTTAGGCTTAAGATTATTGAATATCAATAGCATCTCATCTTAAATTTTGTGAGATGTGAGAAATGCAATTTCAATTCAAATAGCGCAAAACTGGCCCGAAAGCCTGGTTCTCTGTGTGTGCCTAACTATTTTGTGTTAAAACGAACAAAAGAGTGTATTATTTCTCTATTTTAAGTGGGATTCAGAGGCCCAGAGGCAATCTAATGGATGTTTGGCGCCTTTTCAATCTTACTTGTTTCTTGCAACCTAACTTTCACCCTTCAGCTCTCAAGCTATGAATCGTCATAAATAGTGACACTAAAGTTTCAAACTGACTGGTGCCAAAAACAAGTTGAGTGAAATCTGAGTACCAACCTCCTTCAATGACAGTTTGGTAAAGCCTTGTTTCGACTAGAAGATTTTACTACCGATTTCAGAAAATCAGCAATGGGAATATTGGTTGATCATGAACATGTTTTATACCATTAGAAAGGGTTTTTAATTCTCTCTAAAATGTTGTGTAAGAATTTTTCGCATTACTAGTTCAAAGTAATAAATTACCAAATAACCGGTGGTAAGAATCAGCTGGTGGAAACCAGGCTTTATATAATTGGAGGTTCAAGAGCCATAATTACACTAAAAACTGCTTGGGAGAATGTATGCCCATTGTACATTGCTGCTCTACCTTCAGCTAATGGGGCTCCAGGATTTTGATATCTGAATATTCCTTCCTTCAATGAAGCCCAAGTAAGAATATGACGGTATCATAACATTATTATAACATTCTGTTTAGTTCTGCATTAGTTCTTGTTACATTATTTTGGTGTCACCAAAAAATGTCTTTAGAACCTAACATTGCAGCATCACACTGTGACGTTATTTGGACATTCTTGTACCCTTCGCTCATGTTATAATAACAATATAAATGTATTTTATTAGTTAGCTCTCAACTTTACTAAAATATAATGTAATTATAAAATTCTCTTTCAGTAAGTCTCAACTTTAACGTAATTGTTACAGGAAAATTGGGCAGGGTATGAACTAACCAAAAAGGTACAGTCACAGAGCATACTTATTACTTTGCTGCTTACCTGGGAACCCATTTCTTTTATTAATTTTCGACTGGTCTTTTCAAACACATTCCATCAGCACTTGTCTATCCTTAAATGTATTTTCTTTAATATACGTTGTCATGTATGATTTTATTTTGGTTCTTGTTACCTCATTTTGAGAGATCTCAATAACTTTGCAGCTATTTCCTTCTTTGTGGTCACACTGCAATATTTGTGCAACCTCTGGTATTAAACATTCTTCAATTATAATAAACATTTCCATAATGTTCACTTTTGGTTTATACAGCAAATAATGTTAAAATAATGTTATCTGGTGAGGTCTCAACCTCAACGTCCAATAACATACTGTTATGTTTCATTTTAGTTAGTAAAAGCCTGACCAAGGAACTGCATCAAGCAGTACTGGCAAGGAAAAAGAAGGGAGGAGAACTGCAATTCATATTCAGTAATTTCTGAACAAAATCATTTTCTGAAATGAGCATTTTAACAAGATTTATGAAACTCTGCCCATGGTTTGTATTGCGGAGTTTCCTTTTATTTCCTCCTCCATTTCGGTTGATGTCTCAAAGACAATGCTGCCTGGGGTTGGTTGTCAGGGGGAATGATGATCTGCGACTCCCTCTATGGAGACCGGTCCAACTAAAAGCACACGGGTATAAAACCACTGAAGCCGAAACGTCTGGGTTCTAACCGAACACCTTTCAGTGCTGACAGAAGCAGTCAGTTTCAGCAAAACCTTTTCGGTGCCATTTCCATGTCAGATTTTCTGTTTTTTAATTGCCATTTGGCCAAGAGGTAAAAGCTTTTTTGGTGAAGGTGCCAGCGATAATGATTATTATCATTTTGGCAGATGATTATGTGGTTTGTAATCACAAATATAATAAGCACATCCCATGTTTGGTATATCACAGGGTTGGACAAGGGTCAGACGAAATTACTGCCATTCTTGTCTCCTAGAGTTGGGGTTATTGAAGCAGCAATTGCATTGTCTTATATCCCCAAATTTTACTAAAAACATTATGGTTCCTTAAATGTAATCAATTATGAGATTTGCTTGCCAATCAAAATATTGTATTTCAGGACAAAAATAAGAAATAGGGTTGGACATTATAAGCTGGGCTGACTGGCTTTAACATGTTCCTATGGGAATAGTCTGACATAAAAAGCTGTAATTTTCCAATTTATCAACTAAATTTCTTCGGTTAAATTTGTATTATGCAACTGTCTTCATGGAATGAGCAGAAGCAGTTTTGAATATATTCCATAGTAAAGGTTAATGCTGGTCCAAACTGGAATGGGCTTATCAATGGGTACAAGAAAGTAAGAATGCAGTGTTAAGCCACACAATATATCATAAGTTAAATGTAAATGCGTAGCCAAATCAACTCATATGTAAACTGGAAGTCGGTACAATGTAGTTCAGTCATCTGTGTGTATTTTGTTGTTGTTGTTGTTGTTGTTGTTTGTTTGTTTTTGTTGTTTTTTTTCAAATGTCTGACTCAGGGTAAGCCCTGGTTTTCAAACAGATTACAATAATAATAGTTTAGGAGTGTTGGGAATGTTATCCCTTTATTTGTATCGATTTTTGGTCATGATTACTATCAGGCCAGTATATGCGATTTAAGTTGTATGTTAGAAACAATACAGGCGACACATAGGTAGTATAGGGAGACTTTGGAAGCTGACATAATTATGAAGTTTGCCTTAAATCTGGTTCGTTTGTGGTTAAGTAAGTAGTATATTGAAATCCATATTTACAGATGGTTTGATTGTTGTCACGTCTATAGTGTGTCCTTTACTGGCGATGTCGTGCATAATTATACAGTCTCTATAATACAAGCGACATCACATAAATGATGTCTCATGTACTGTGGATTTTAGGGTAAAACCCAAGGTCCATATGATAAACAACATAACTGCAAATTGATAAATAGTATGAACTGGCTTTCATGAAAGCATGACTACCCCCTCCCACCTATGCTACAGGGGGCATGGGGTGGTGAAGTGGTTCGATTCTCGGCTGGGCCAGGCAGGGCTGCTACGCCCCTCTGTGTTTCTCCCAGTGACAACAACTGGGATATCAAAGGCCTTGTGCCACCGGCTGTTGTGTGTCTGGCCCTGTCTATGGGACCAGGCACATTAAAGAACACCTACTTCGGTAAATGTGTAGGGGTATGGTCTCTACCTTCTCATAGATTCGATCACCATCACCACCCTTGATATGACCCTGGCAGCTGATTAGGGCGTAAAGCAACCAATAACCAACCAACCTATGCTACATTATAAGATACAGAAGAGTTACTGGTTTTGATCCTTATCTATCTTTATGTTTGGATGAACTAGCCTGTGTTCTGTTGCATATTTCACAAATGGAGTTTATTTGATGAAAATCAATATTTCCTATAAATAAAACTCTCCATGTTATAAAAGTTTGAAATTAATTTCAGTCTGTAATCTAAGGTGCTATGATGTTCATGTTCCAAGAAGTAGACAGCTAAAAATAAGAAATCTATACCTATCTAGTACTGCAATAACATTTATTCGCTAAACAATGTTTGAAAGGTCAATGTCTAAGCATAAGGTCTCTTGCAATAGGACACCTATCTTTATTTCCTCATGTTGTCCTGTTTTTCAGACCTGTAACAGGGACTTGGCCAGACTAATCCTCTCTGTTGAAACATGATCAAGGAGTTTGGGATTTTGTGAAGTGAGCTTTGTCTAAATGAATACAGACAAGCTGAGAGAGGAGGGAACGCAACACCTCTCGACTGAGGGCAAAGCTTTTGGACAGTTTTTGTTAGTCGGTTTCATCTGTATTTTGTTACAGGATACAATTTTGCGCAAACAAAGTTATGTGTCCTTTCAAGCAATATGTAGGCTTACATCACTATTGTACTTTGCAATTTGAAAGGACAGTTATTAAATGATACATATGTAGCGATTGGTACAGTTGGTTGGTTATTGATCGGTTGGTTATTGGTTGCTTTATGTCCTGATTAACAGCCAGGGTCATATTAAGGGTGGTGATGGTGATTGAATTCAGCAAAGGTACCCATACCCCTATACTTTAAAGCCCCATACCCACTTGGCGATTTTATAAGTGACCAACAACAAAAAACTGGCAGAATTGGCCAATTCCTATGATCCCCTGTAAGTATGGTATATTTAAATATGCATGTTTGATCAGATTCATTGCTAAAAGCGCCCAATTTTGGGGGTTTAATTGGCCAATTTCAATCAGTCAGCCAACTCGGTAAAAATCACCTAGTGGGTATGGGGCTTTACTGAGGTAGTTTATTCACTGAGATGAAAGAAATGCCCCCTGCTTATGATAACAATCATGTAATAAGCCCTATGGACTCATCTTATTTAAGTTGTTTCCTTGGAAAAATTATCCTCTTAAGGGAATTGTAAGACCTTACTGCCATGGGCATGTTGTGGCCTAGGGGATCATTCAAACAATCTAAACAATCTAAACGACTAGCTGAGATTTCAGGGGTATCCTAAAGGCTGGTCCCCACATGGTGACTAAACCCTGGTGATTAGTTGTATACGGTGTATCAAAGTACCAAGTCCCTCCTATCTCCAGCGACTAGTATCATTTGGGAGAGCGGTGGTGGGGGAAAGGATGAACTTGGCACTTTGGGCCACAAGGTACCACTAATCACTGGGGTTTAGTCGCCACGTGGAGACGCAGCTCAAAATGTCCTAAGATATTAGTTTCTATGCATGTGTACACATTATGAATAAACCAAGACTAGATGGTGAAAGAATGAAGACAAACACCTGACTATGCCCTCGACCAGATACAATGACAGACCTACAACCAATATGTCTGACATCGCGGGCTTATTCATAGCTGCAGAGACGTTTAAATTAGGGATGCTAATCCAGCTTTTCCAACCTTTTCCAGTAAGGAAAGCCTCATCATTTATACATCTAATAACAAACGGCGACCCGTTCAGGGATTCTTTTTGTAACTTTAGTCTAATCATCATTTAAGATAGAAAATTCATGGAAAAATCAATATCATAAAGAGGTCATTATAAGGTGTGAACTAATATAATGACACAATCAGAAGTCTATCAAAAATGGTTAATCACTCCGAAAAGTTTGGTTACTAAAGATTTCAAATTTAACCAAATTCTCTCATGATTCTCCACAGTCAAACTTGTGACGTTATTATAACGTTGCAGCAACATTCTTGTTTGGTTCTTACTACATATTTTGACTTTTACCAATAACGTTTTTGCAATGTACCTTATGTAATTGCACACTGCAATATTATTATAACATTCTGGTATGTTCTTCAAGCTAAACAGCATGTTCTACAACATTCTGTTTTGGTTTCTTCCTAACCTCACCAAAAAACAATGTTATAATGACATTCTGATTTGGTAAGGTTTTTACATCACCATCAATAACCTAATTGTTTTATATCATCTAAGTAAGTAACAAACTGACTAAAATAATATAGTTGCAAAACGTTTCTGTAATGTCACAAGTAGGCTGAGTTTACCCTAACAGGATGTATTGTAATAGGTACACTGCGCCTTAGCCTTGGTCCGTTTTACCGAACGGACCAGGGCAAAGTTACCCATCAAATATTGAGGAGCCTAATGCTGCTTTTCTTTGAGCCTTAAGTGCTTATCTGGCATCTGATTCCCCACCTTTTAAGAAAGCCTTACCTTGCTGTAAATATGGGCTCCTTTACAACACAGCGCTAGACTTGAGCCCCATACCCACTAGGCGATTTTGCCAGCGACAGCCGATGGGAAACAGGCAGAATCAGCCAACTCCTATGATCCCCTGTTAGTATGGTATATTGAAATATGCATGTTTGTTATGAATCGCTGGTAAAATCGGCTGACTCTTAGAGTAGAGTCGGCCGATTTTAGCACTAATAATCGGCCGACTCTGGACAAAATCACCTAGTGGGTATGGGGCTTTAGGCACAAGATATCGGGTGTCGCAGTCACTCCTCACTGTTTAAAATGTGTATACTATACACAATTTATATATACATAATTATATCACTGATTTATTAATACTATTCAACAGTAGATGCTATGTAAAATCATTGAATATATGTAAATGCAAAGTTAATATATTACATATGCATAAAAAAGGATTGATGTATTAACTTCCACATGTGCCACACATGATCTTCCAGAGATTACATTAGCAAAATAATATTATGATATATAGTAAGATGACTTTAACATAATGGATTAGTGATTAGTCGACAAATACAGGTTCTTCAGCATCATCTCACCGTGACCTTTACACACTCTGCACATAAGGCTGCTTACAGATGTATCTATCCCAAGATTAATGTGTTCTCTTCATTCCTGCTTCAGAGGTAGAATCTATAAACCATACTTCTAGAGATCATTCACATTGACATCATATTTTTTCAATTTAATTAAACCACTGTCACATAAATTTGATCTTTCAAGTAGCTGCGTAGGCGTACTGTACACAGTATTAATGTATGGTAATCAAGTTTGATGAAAGCATGATACAGTATATAATACAATCTAAGTACAACTTTAGGCAAAAAAGGACGGCAATATTAATGGTAGTCTCAGCATAATTTTATATACTAGTTAAAACATTTGGAGATATAGAGTAAAATGAAGAGATAATGGCATTACTGAGTTCAGTATTTGCCAATTAAAGCTGTTCATGTAGACTTTCTTTGCCTGACTAAAGAATCGCCTGATGTTGTTGCAAAATAGAATAATGGTCTCTGATTTTTGTATAGTTTCGGGCATTTTATTCCACAGTAGAGACCCTCGCCAATGTAGAGAGTGTTTCTAAGTTTCAGATCTAGGTTTCTTCAGTCTAATTACAATTTTAGTGTCTTCATGAGTGCCAATATAATGTGGGCTGTTTACATAGTCTGGATCTAGTCTCCATTATACATGAGTTGAATTAACATTATTTCACCATATTTAGTCAGAAAATCAGTGTGGGTTGCATTGTTTCAATCATATGCACTACATTGTTTATATTCATGGGATACTGTCTTCTCTTTCATTGTCTTCAATCTGTTATGAACACAGTCAATCTGTTATAAACACAGTCAATGTAATCTAAAAGTGATAGAATAGTCTATTTAAAAATGGTGCATTTCATACCATTAGTTAGCATCCACTAAAGCATCCAATATTTCAAAATTGACACACCTGATAATTTGCTTTATTGTATTCATTTTCAATGTCCTTCAAATTTAGATATATTTCCACTTTAATAACTGAATGTATCAAATTTATCCAAATATTCATTATATATACCAAAAGTCTCTTCACTATCATCAGGCAATATAAGATATGCGTTTTTTCTTAGGTAGGCTTATCAATACTACGCATATCTGAAAACATATTGTCAACCTCTTAAAAACCAGTTGCTATGCTTTTCTTATAGATACTTACCCTTATTGTGTGCACTAGCATTATCATTCTTAAAGGACCATCCCCCTATGGATAAGATGCTGTTGACCAGATCCCCAGATGCAGCAGTGGGGGACCTAATATGTAGAACCAACAGGCTGTGAGAACATTAATTATGGAGGTCACCTGGGGGTGACTAATTGGTTAGCGAGCCCGGACACCCGCGTGCATCTAGCTCAACACGAGCCCGCGTCTCTAAGGCTATGTTTCGACTAGCCAATTTTACTCCTGATTTCAAAAATCGGCATGGGAAATATTTGCTAATCATTATCACATTATACATCATTAAGGATAGTTTTTAATTCTGTTTTAAATCATGTCTAGGATATATAGTCTTTTGCGATATTACTCATGAAAGATTGATATAACTTAAGCATCTTCGATCAAATTTGGCTAGTGGAAACCATGCTTAACTCAACACGAGCCCGCGTCACTAATTCGATGACACACCCACCTTCTGAGGCCATCGGGTCACCTTTGACCTCAGGTACTCTCAACTCCCAACAGGGGGAGCCACACCTAATTAGCTTAATCAAGGGGGGTCTAATAAGCTGTGGGACCCGGACGAGCATCGAAATGAGAGCGAGGGAACCCACTCAACTCGCTCAGAGAGAACGTAACAAAAACAGTATGGAGTTGGTTGGCTGGTATAATTTTCGCAAGGTGTGATGAATTATAACTCTCATCCTTGTTAATTCTGCTTCAGACTAAAATTTCAAACTGAATTTGAAACTAATATGGTTGGAAACCTGACAAACTAAGTTTGGTCTATTCCTATAAGCTCTTTCAATTGCAGTCATTATCAAGTTTTGCCATTACGAGTTTCTGAAAAGTACATGAATAACAAGGGTTTCAATTACTGGTTGTGAATTAAACTAAATGAATTACATAGGCAATGTTCGGTCATTGAGGGGTTAAATATTCAATCTAAATGTGTTTCAGAATCAATGTTTTGTTGTCAAGGAGCTCAATATGCATATCCCAACTGTTCATTTGAAATTACTTGTTTTGACAGGTCTACCGTGCGATGGTCATATATTATGTGTGATACAAACAAATTCTAACAGAACAATCACCATTTACCAATCTTCAAAACAATAAATTAGCATCAAGATTTGATTTCCAATCAAAGTAAAATGTTGAGCGTATTATTTGGCTGAGGTTATACATGCAGACTTTGCACCTATTATGCGCATGGTCTTACGTGTACAGTGTAGCTTTTACGCATGTGCACATGCGTAAAAGCCTTTTCTCATTTTCTCATTATCATATGATATAAAGCCTGCTTTTATATGGGGGTTTTTGTTTTATTTTTATCTTTTTTGGGTTAACAAAGTTCACCAATGTAAGAATATTGACTATAGCCACGATGGTTACAGCGCAGACTTTGCATGTATAACCAGTCCCTTATACTTTGCATCAGACTAGTAATTGCACAGATGGTAAAATTATATGAATCATCAGTTTATTGCACAAACATGTACTACATTTACAACACAAGGGAATGCAATGGCCTCACAATAGGTACCCATCCTTAATTATGATAGCATTACAAAACTGAGGTCTTCCAACGAATGCCAAGAAAATGATGATAATCAGTATATTCAGTGAATGCAGGTAATAAGAATGAAGAAGTAATTGTCTTTTGACAGATGTCTGATATATATCCTCTCTGTCAATTATAGGTGCACAGGCAGCTACAGTAAGATTTCTTGGAATTCTAAAAATAAACCTGCACCGTTTAGACCCTGTTGTTTTTGCACATTTCAGCTGAATGTAAAAGTTATTGATTTTATGTCAGTACCTCACCTAATCACAGAAACGTTCTGCAGCTGTACTTTTTTAGTCAGTTTGTAACTTACTAAGATTACACTAACAACTGTTATTGAAATAAGAATGTTATTAGCGCAATTTTTGGTAAGGTTATGACAAAACCAAATCAGAATGTTATAAGAACATTCGGTTTAGGTTGACGAACATAACCAGAATGTTATAATAGTGTCACAGTACAATGTCACAGCAGTACATTGCAGCAACATTATTGGAAGCCATCAAAATAACCTAGAATAAGCTGGAAACCAACAGTGAAGATGTCGTTCTTTTTCAGGTTGTCACTTTATTCACAAATAGTAAACATTTTTTTCTACAGATATAAGCTTTGATAAAATAGATATCTAAGAGATATTGCTGGTCAATAAAAATCAGGCAGAATACAGCCTAGGCCCTTTAAGCTGTGGCTTAGGTGGGGAGCCTCTGAAGGCCACTATGCAGCACCAGCCACCTGTGACTCTCATCAGCACCCTGAGGGGAATACTAATGCTGTACTCCAAATATAGTAACACCAACTATAAACCCTTCCCAGTTTACTCCAACACTAGGGTTTACTGTAAAATATTTAAAAAATCGCCTCGCTGCTTATTCTCTAAAGACAGTTGCATATTACAACGTTAACCACATCAATTTGAGTGACAGATTGCTCCTAACTTTGGTAAGATTCAGCTTTGTATTTTGGCAATTTTCACGTTCGAATTGATGTTAGAGCCTGTCAGCACACTAAAAACACAAAGTCGTCAGAGAGCCCCTAAAAGGTCCTCAATGGGTCGTCATACAAGTAAAAATGACGACTTTTGGGTTGTCTTTGGTCTAAAGTACTATGATTTCATCTTATTGATGTTAACTGACGACCATATGACGACCCTGGAAGGTTGTCAAAAGATATTTTATGATGAAATGACGACCCTAGAGTTGTCATTACTGAGTGACAACTTTAGCCTGAAAAGGTTGTCATGGAAAATTGTATGGAAATCACCGGAATATGTTACTTTCATTATTCCGATTCATCATAACTTTTATTTTGCAAAGCTATGTATCGATTCTATGTATAAATGTCTAATAATATATATGGTTAGACAGCCAAATAAAATGTTTATGTTGTGATTGAATTATACCACAATCTCACATTTCACACCCTACTATATATATACAATATGCCAGCATGATATTTTCACAGAGGCAATATTTTTCCAATGTGGGACATGTATGTCTCAGATCACACAAGGACATATTCTCTCAGGGATTGTCAAAAAGTCGTCATACAGTTTTGGGTTGTCATGCATGGGTCCAGACTATGACCTACAATGAGCAAAGAATCTCTAACGAAGTCATATTTATATGCATGATATTTGAGAATACTTTAGTATTTTTATGGGACATGATTGTGTAGGGCTGAAAATGTCCCTTTTTCTCCTACAAAATATTGAAGCAAATTGTTCACTCTCAAGTCTCAACTGATGATATTTAGAAATCATAATGTTAAAGCCTTGAGGTTAAACAAAAACAAGATTCGTGCTTAATTCAGTAAATCCAACTCTTGGAAACCAGTATGGCATAAACAGTAATTTTGTCCAACCCTTGTCCGACCCATGCATACATCTAATGTGGGATGAGCTTATTATGTAGGTAAACTAAAGTGACATACCCACTAAGTGACTTTTGCAGCAATGGGCGACGACAACCATTATAGTTAGTGCTAAAATCAGTAGATTCCTATGGTCACCTGTAGGTATACCATACTGAATTGTGTGTGTTTGGTCTGAATTTGTGCTGAAATTAGCTGATTCTAACCTTAAATCCGCCAATTTTAGTGCCGATCAGTCGCTAATTGTGGGATAGTCCCCTGTGGGTATGGGGCTTTAGATGCCTGACTCCTGCCTTCTGTTAATGTTAAAAGGATTGGGTTGTTTTTTAGAAATAACAACCAAAGCAAGAAATATACGTTATTATAACATTTCTGCAATGTTCTGTTTAGTTCTGCTCTGGTTTTTGTTATGTTATTTTGATTGCACCCAAAAACATCTTCAGAACCTAACACTGCGATGTGGCATTTTAATGTTCTTGTGACATTCTTGCAACGTTCTTTCACATCATAATAATGTTATTCAAACATTCTGTATTAGTAAGGTCTCAACTTCACTAAAATAATGTTATTAAACATTATTTCTAAGTAAGTCTCAGCTTAACCTAAAATAACATAATTGTTACATGAAAATTGTGCAGGTTACAGACTAAGGGAAAAATTAAAAGCGCAGAATGTGCTTGTTATGTTTCTGATACATATCTCTTAACATCAACATATCTATAATATACCAATTAAGATTTAAAACTAAAAGTGCAAAATTGTCATACTAAATGGCCTTGTCCAATAAAGGCACAGTGGTATACTATTGATGCCCCTCTTTTAAGACACATTATAAAAGCGGAGTTCGCTTCATACCTTGGATTATCTGAAACTCTCTATTTCACCTATAGATATCAATTTGACAGTCTATTGGAAATAACACTTAAGATATTATTCTCCTTTTACCAATTCAATCTCTTGTTATATTTCTAAAAGTAATATCTTTTACATTAAACCTTTAAAGTTTTGATTTAAAAAACAACTTGGTGTTCTTGAAATACTTGTCTATCGCTAGCGCTGCATTGAATACTCTACAGGAAATGATGCCTTTAGATATCAGTTTATCAGACTTGCAGGGTTGGTTGGTTGTTTTTTGGGGTTTTACACCGTATCAACATCTATGGTCATATCATGGTGAGATCAAGGTCTTGACAATTCTGTCCATTTGA
Organism: Lepidonotus clava; assembly: GCA_936440205.1. Taxonomy (NCBI): domain Eukaryota; kingdom Metazoa; phylum Annelida; class Polychaeta; order Phyllodocida; family Polynoidae; genus Lepidonotus; species Lepidonotus clava. The sequence goes on from OW387145.1 coordinate 46,844,761, forward strand.
TGATCATATCTATGAAATGATTGTATCTATGAGAAGGTAAAGACACAACCCCTACACTTTTACTGAGGCAAGTGTTCTTTAATGTGCAGGGTCCCATAGGCAGGGCCCTACACACAACAGCCGGTGGTCCTCTAGGGACCTTTGATATCCCTGTCGTTGTCACAGGGAGACATACAGAGTGGTACAACAGTCCAGTCCAGGCCAGCCACACAGCAAACAGACGCCCTAACCACTTCACCACCCCGCACACCTAGACTTGCAGGGGATTGGGAGCCAAAGATCATGTAGTGAAAAACAACCTTTAATGTAATCCTAAGTAAACCTTGGGGTTAGGTTGAGGAGTTAATTTGCTAAATGTAAGTGGATTAGCCGTTACGAACCTCTCGATTTAAGTGATTTAATCAAGGTTAGAATGTTACCATGATTACATTGGCGTATTGAAGATTACATTTGTACGAGCCGTTGGGGTGAGATTTACATCTAATGCTAGTGCAATGATGTATTAGTCTCCAGTGCAACTGTGGATCGGATCTCATTCCGGTCTAGTTTATTGTGAATTCCAGCGATAAATCTAATTTTAATGTGCAGTTAATCTATGACATAACATTATGATGAAATAGTGCATTCTATGAGCTCTGCCTATCTATCAACATAGTAGATATTAAATGTAAAACATACTCAGATACTTTGTCACTAAGAAAGAGGTCATAAAATATAAAGATTTAATCTGTTTCAGTGAAATCCAAAGCTGTATGAGTTTTGCCTAGCCATAAACATTAGAGAAATCAGATAGTAAAACATACTTCGATTCTATGTGAGTCTTCTATTGTAGATAGCAATGGGAAATTTATTTCAAAACATATCATATCCAGATCATGAAGATTTATTACCCTGTTTTATCCAGTCTTCTCCAAACACGATATGGTATATCTAGCAATTACTGATAGTGGTTTCGGTCCAGACGGATAAAAAGAGCTTATTCTATGACAATGTATGCAATGAAAGGTTAAAGTATGTTGTTTGTTCAATTTTCAGTAACAGTCACATCATTTTACATTAGACTGAAAATCATTAAAGATATTTTAGTGAAGTTGAGACCTTACTAATACAGATTATTGAAACAATGTCACCTTTATGTGAAAGAACAGGATAAAAATGTTACAGTCCAATGTTGCAATGTTAGGTTCTAGAAATGTTGTTGTTGCCATCAAGTAACATAACAAGAATCAAAAGAGAACTGAATAGAACATTAGTACAACTTTATAATAACATTGCATTTTTGCTTGGGGGGGCACCTAGAGCTGAGGCATGGTTAGGATATATATTTTATATATATGTCAGATATAATTATTATTGTTATTATTATTATATAGATATATATTATTGGGGAATGCTGCGAGCCTATTTAATTAATATTCATGTTATGTTAATTGGTCACATGCTCATCTTGGCACCAAATTAGTCTCTCCTTGGTCGCCATTAGGTGCAGACGTTCCCCACGCGCCCATTTTCTTTTTTTTTCAGTTTCACTCGATGTATATATATATAACCCGCAATTGTAATGATATGAAAGTAATTCTCAGGCACAAAGTCAAAAGAAGTGGCCCATCTAAGGGACAGCGAAATGTTTACACTTCCTTTCCAATGGTGTTGAGCAACTTGGTAATATAAGAACATTTAGAAACAAGGATGCTTCTGTCCATAACTGTAAGATAGTATAGGTTTTACAATTGGTTTCGTGAGGACCTGGGGCATTAGTTATGAGCTTTTATGAACGTTAAGCCCCATACCCACTAGGCGATTTTACTGGCGACTGGGGACAGACAGCTGGCAGAACTGATGGTAAAATCGTTACCAATTATGATCACCTGTTAGTATGTAACATTCAATATTACCTACTAACAGGTGATCTGAATTTGTAATGATTTTACCAGCAATTCTGTCAGTTGCCTGTCCCAAATCACCGGTAAAATTGCCTTGTCGGTATAAGGCTTAAATCCCCCAGAATCTAGCAAAGTGAAGACCAAATGAGAATAGCAGAAATGAGAGTCTATGTTGTCTAGCAACAAGTGTATTTATTCATTCTCTTTCAGAGTAAAGGCCATATTCCACTTTGCATCAGGTCCCGTTTGCGGCTGCTATCTCAAGGGGCCACAAGCAATTTGCGGCTTTGATACCAACATGTTGGTATCCAAAGTGGCTGCAAACAGTGGCCGCAAACAGTGGCCACAAACACCTATAATCCACCTCGTTTGTGGCGGCCGTAAACTCGTTCGTGGCCGCTGTTTGTGGCCGTTTGCTTGCGCCTGGTGACAGACAAGTGGAATATAGCAGTAGGGACCCTACCGCAAACGCGTTTGCGGCCACCCTAAATGCATAGTGGAATACGGCTTTTAAGGACCAAGGGACAAGATTTAATAATGAGCTTAATCCCAGGTTCACAGTTGCTGTTTATATACAGATACTGAAGGAGTAGGATGTTCTTAATAGAAATACACAGTCCAGCAATGTTTGCCATGCGAATGAAGATATGAAATTTTCTTCTGTGAATTTTACAAATTTTACTAGCTTTTTTCTAGGTGAGAGAGACCAAATGGTGGGATTCATTCAAAAGTAGATTTTGATCTAATTAGATATAAAGGCTTCTCAAACTGCATGTGTATATGATTTTCCCTTGTTATCAAGACGTACCCTTGTATAAATTCCAAATTTCATTTTTGATATGTAACTTCCAATATTACTAGTTCTTCTTAAGGTTTGATTTTGCGAATAGATTGCGTGTACATAACCTCTTATTGAGATGCACGACGCTGTGATTATGATTAGTTCACACAGAATACATTGGAGAACCCTTCATCTCTTTGTCTTTCTCTGCCAGTCCCATCAGAGACCATGTCCTTCTCTGGGTCAGGACAACCAGTCAGGCCTAATCAAACCTAGTGCTAACTGAATAGACCTGTCCACTTTGGGATGTATTGCTGGCAAGAGACAGAAGTCAAACATAATTGCAGTTTTTGCGAAGTCAGGGACTGATACAAATCTGAGGAAATGGATTTAATAGTACTTGTATTTTCTAAGTCATTAAGGTGTTGATAAATGAGGATCAATTATTATTTTTCTCAATTAGGTAATTATCTCCACATTAGGTGAACCAAAATAAAGTATGTTTTTGTGATTTTAGGGTTGGACATTGCGAGCAAAGCTGAAGGGCTTTAACACTGTTCCCCATGGGAAAATCCCATTTTTGATTTCGAGTCCTATGGCTACATATTTAACATCATATTGAAAGTAAAAGGTTATAAATTTTAGTTTGGGGTAATAGTACAAATTACTGTGGATCAAGTATAATGACATTTTTTTTTAGAAATGTTGATAGCTTAGAAATAAGGGGTGGGTTAGCTGGCAAAATGGACAGGTCTATTACCACTCCCGACATTGGGATGTTACCACTGAACCGGCTCTGAAACATGGTTACTGAAACAATCTTTCCACTGGGCCAACAAATTATTTTCTTCACAAGGAAACAATTGTGTACACCCTTTCAGTCAAAGGAGACTACGCTAACAAACTAGCAACAGCCAGTGTTGCCCTGGGTCAATCAAATTTTGTCTTTTGATCCTTAGGTCCAAGGGCAAAGTCAGTCCACTTGGTATGAGGTAATACTAAGTGGATACTCACCGGGGCATGTTCCTGCACGCTGGATTTCTGTCGAGGGGTCTGGTTCCCGAGGGGCTGCTAGAGGGCCGCATGGCCAAAGAGTATCCCCTTTGGAACCAGACCCCAAGACGTAATCCAGCAGCGCGGGAACACGACCAAGGTCAGTATCGTGTGTATTACAACTCCTCTTACATGTTTGTTTACTAATTTTGCAATTTCGGCATGAATTGCGCAATTTTTGTGCAAGTTGTTTACATTTCTTTATGTTTTGTTTATGCATGATGTCAAAGCAGGGCTAATACAGATTTTGTAATGCCACAAAGGGGTTATACAAACCTTGTATCACTAGGGCTGGCTCTCAGGTGTCCGTCAGTGTTAAAAGATAGGTATCAGGGGTGAAATATAGTCTAGATCTACATCTGCATCTTTTGTTGTATTACCAAGGATTTATTTTTATGGCAAATATTGTATGTATCAACCCCTTCAGCTTCAGGGGATACATAGAGCAACCCCTGTTGTCTTTCCAAGTCCCATCACAGGCTAGGTCCATACCTGAGTCAGAAACACGAGTCAGGCCTAATAAATCTTAGCTCTAACCAAATTACCATGGACCCACGCCTCCTGACAGGGGGGTGTTATGACTGAACCAACTCTGAACAGAGAACCTGAAACAAGGGAGAGTGGTTACCATTACTAAGAGTTTGGGGTGTATTAAGGCACTAAGTTGCAAAAAGGCCCTATAGAAGTTACACAAATAGTGTGTTTTGCTACTTGGGGCAAAATTCACTATCAGCCTAGTTGTTATGGGGCATTGAAGACCTACCTCTGTATCATTTTTATCTCATAACCAGGTGATCTCAAGGGTTTCTTTTAATCACTAGTATTGTTTACCCCCTTATAAGATGCAATAATTCTGTGTACTTCAGAGTAGATTAAGGGGAGACTCCCTCATCCCCATGTCGTCTCTCCAAGTCCCATCACAAACCATGTGAGTCCCTGGGTAAGGTCTACGAGTCAGTTTTATACATACATCTTGGCACTAACTGAATTACCATCAACTCACACCTCCTGATATAGGGTGATAAGGCTGAATGGGCTTTGTACAGAGAACCTCGAACCAGAAACCAGAACCTGTTACTAAAACAATCTTTCCACTGGGCCAACAAATAATTTCTTCACCAGGCAACAACTGTGTAGACCCTTTCTGTCAAAGGAGACAAGGGTGACAAACTAGAAGCAGCTGGCATTGATGCTAAATGGCTGGGTCATACGTTTTTGCCTTTTAATACAAAGTTCAAAACTTAAGGGCCATACCAACTAACGACCCTAGTGGCTGGCGATTGGGGGAACTGTCATTGTTGCCGCCAGGCACCTGGAATATCACGCAAGTTTGATAATTTCCTGGTAATTTCCCTGACAATTTTCCCGGCGATCCCGTCTCAAGTCACCCAAAAATATACACGATACCCAAGGGAGTCATCCTGCGATCTGCAGTCGCCTAAACATTTCGCCACTGATTCTCCAAGTCACCCCTCGCCCGGCAACGGTAAAATTGTTAGTTGGTATGGGGCTTTAGAAGCAGCCCACCTGGTATGAGGCAATGAAGTCTAGATTTACCTTTGCAACATTTGTTTTATTAGAAGGTCTTTTTAAGTGTTTATTTGTATGGCCAATATTGTAAGTTTCAGCCCCTTGTAAGATGATGAGTATTGGCACTTCACAGCAGATTCAGGGGATACATGGGGCACTTTCAGATTACCTTTCATTTGTTTAACCATACTTAATATGATTCTCTCAGTTTTGAAACTTGGTAGTACTGTCAAAAAACGTTTATCTGGAGGGAACGGTGTCTCAGATTTTTAATCTAGGTCTTAGTTTTTATTTTGTGACAAAAAAACGGGAAACTTTTTGCATTTTTTTGTCATTTTTTCAACTTGATTTTCCAAACTTTATAAGAATCAATTACTACTAGGCCCTGAATCAAAAATCTGAGACACAGTTCTCTCCATATGATTAGTATCTACGTGCATACAAAATTTGATTATTTTCCCTTCATTACTGACTGAGATATAACAGTTAAAAAGATATAATATATAAAAAACTTGATTTTACATTTCTGGTGAATTTCTATTTTTCTTTTATTACCCATAATTATGTAATTCATATCATAAGATAGTCTATCCAAAGTGATATCTAATGATATCTGAAAGATATTAAGATAGATATAGTAGCAAAATAATCATTCAACATTTTCCAGAGACCAGCAAAAAAGCGCCGCATCATAGTAGTCTAACCTTAAGTAAAACCTCTTCATCATTTCAATTAAGGTGAAGCCACCCTGGTGTGTTAAATCTGAAACAGCTTTTTGGGAGTTTTGCTGTAGTAAAGCCATAAGGAGTAAAGTTACCTAGTTACCAAAAGTCCCAAAAGTTGGCAGATTGGGATACTGTGTAAGTTCATAGGAAAGGTGTATACGAAGTCATGTAACTGCCTGGCATTTTATTACACTGAAAACACAAAGTCGTCAGAGAGCCACTTTAAAGTTGTCAGAGGGTTGTCATATGTGCATTTTGGGTTGTCATAGGTGATTTTTGGGTGGTCATAGGTGACTTGTGGGGGCAGAGCAGGGCTCATTTCAGGCCATTGATACTGTGTGACAACCTTGTGACAATCCTTTGACAATTTGGGGGTGGTCAGAGGGTTGTCATTGTGAATTTGGAGGCTTGATGACAACCCAAAGGTTGTCATTTTCTCCTGACTACTTTGGCGAAAAAGGTTGTCAGAGAAGCAAAAACTGAGAATCGGGTTGTCATAGGGTTGTTACAGAACAAAATGAGAGTCAAAAGTGCTGCCTGACGACCCTAGGGTTGTAAGTGAATGGTGCCTAAAACGACAGCCCAAGGTTGTCATGGCCTCTGTCTATGATAAAGTATTGTAAGTGAATGGTGTCATAAAACATACAACTAATAGGCCTCCTATGTGTAATGGCCATACCTAATAATTAGTAATAAGAAAATAGGAAGCCATTATTATGGACTATGATATCTACAACATGAAATTATCATAAATAAGATTTTTTGTATAAAAGACACAGACAACATTGGGTTGTCGTTTTTGGCACCATTTTGACAACTCTGTGTTTTCAGTGTACCCTCTGTTCATTGAAGAATTATTTAACATAGACAAATTTTATTTCTCATTTAATGATTTATTGGCTTGTGACCATTTCTTTTTTTCAGTATAATTCAGAGCAGGAGGATATGACTCGCCATTAATTCTATGGGGAATATTTCCTTAGTTTTTTTTGCTTTGCAACCTTGAATTGCATTACTTTCAACAAGTTTTCTTTGGTTAATTTCTGTTGGTCTATATTTGGTGTACCAAATTGTTAATAATTATGTGTAGGAAAATACTTCATAATGAAATGTAATTCTTGGTAAACAGGGACTCGTTCCTCTTAATCATAGTTGGAGTTAATTAGAAAGCTGCTGAGAGGGTCTGAGAAGTTTCTATTGAATTCAAGATATCTGCCTCAAGGACTGTATTCCACTAGGTTATCTGACTACTAGGAATATTACAATTATATACATTTTAGTAGGAATATTACCAGGATAGCGTTCTATACAAATTTGGCAAAAATTAGCACGAGTAAAAGCACATCCATGAAATGTAAAAGTTATATGTATGTGATTGGGGAAGGATGTCATATAGTTTAAGTTTGATTAAAACGAAAATTGAAAATAAAAAAAAGTAAAACAAATGAAAATTACGGGGATAACACTTCTTGGTATAGTATCATATCCTAAATGCAATTATTGCAAAATTTTATGGAATGGCCCCCAGAACCCCTGCGTGTTGTATACCATTTGAGAGATATTCCAAAACCTTTTTTAAATGTATACAACATATCTATGCTTGGCAAGTATATCGTCTAGGAGTTTCTGAACTCGGATGTTAATTTGGATGGTGGAACGAATATAGTCTTTAAGTTTTAAGCCGGACGGTGTTGCTCTCAGGGGCTTTGAACTCATTTGTTCTCCATTTTTTAATTTGGCTTTTAACTCAGGTGCAAGGAGTTGAAACAGAGAGATGAAACGATTCATTTGGGGCTTCACTGGCAAGGAACTTTTTAATTGATTAAAGTATATGGCCCAGAAGAGTGAAATTGGTTTTGTTACAGCAGGAAAGCAATACAAATGTATTTGGCGAGAAAATGGATTGGTTTCTGAGAAACAGGCTTTGAAGTAATTTTGCTGAGGATGTCCAGGAGAAAACAGCATCCAAATAGGCCTATACCTACAGCCTCATACCCACTAGACAACTTGTACCAATAGCCCGAAGGATTGGGGCTAAAATTGGTCTACTTTTGGGAGAATTCAGCCAACTTGACCACGGATTCAGAGTACACATTTCAATATGGTATAATTACAGGCAATTATAGCAATTAGCCACCTTTTTTAAAGGCTTTTTTGCCAACTGTGTAAAAGTCGCCTAGGGCATTGGGCTTAACAGACATGTTGCCTATGTGTAATGACAAATTGTACATAAGGTGTGTTTAGATGGAATCATGTTACTGTCAGACAATATATGATTATGACTGTGTTAGAACCTGTACCTATAAGAAAGGTTTGCAGATGATAATATAGGTTTGCCATGGTCCAGGCACATAGGGGTACATTTACTCTGTCATCTTCTCCCGTAACACTAAATTATGTTCAAAACATGAAGTCCAGAGATGGTAGCAGCTGCCTTCATTTTGTTGAACTACAGTTTAGTTTGTCCTTTTAAAATGCTAATATAAAAAATTATTTAATGTGGCAATTTGGAGCATGTCCAAATCTCTAACAAAAAATGTCTCTAATATCACCGACTTCACTGCTGCATTTTCATATTGCATACTTAGTTGTGTATGTACCGACTATAATTGTACGTTTGAAAAGTACAGCCCAAAAGAACTTTCCCTTTACAGTATTATCAAAGTCTTTCCGAATCAAAAATATTTCCCGGGGTCTGTTTCATAACAAACCTCCGTACTTCAACATGGGCTTTGACCACCTTTTGGGTGCCTTAGCTATGTAAGTTTTGTGTTTGCTTACGTGTTTATGCATGGATTTTTTTCTTTTTTTTTAAATTGTTTTTTATTGGGTCAATATAGGCTCGGCATCGCCGATCTTCCGCCAGGTCCCACTTTGTGACAAAATGTACAAGATAAATGGGCCTGGACAACCATTACACAGATAATTAGATACATGATACCCAGTAATAATAATGTAATGAGATGAATGATATGATTATGATTACGTCAAGTCCCAGCTCCAGGCCATTCACTATAGTCCCTAAAAAATTTTCAAGAGTTTATGTTTAATTTGTGTAAATTGTGTCAATTTATGTGAGTTTTGGGTCAAGTTTTGTTATGAAACAGACATTTCAACCTCTCGTACCTTTCCCATAAGGGAACATAAAAGCTCTGTTGCTACAGAGGTTGTTATGAAATGGCCCCCTGAATTGCAAAACAGTCATAAACATGTGGGGAAGTCCAGTTGCCTCTCGTAAATACAGAACCATTGGCACTATGTCTAAACCGCCATAGAGAAGCAATTCACATTTCATCAAGCTCTTCTATAAATGCTTGTTTACATTTACTGAATTCAAATGTCAGGCACTAATGCTTCTCCAATAGAAAACCGGCCCTCCTTACAGTCCAAGACTCTCAGTATGCCTCAAACATCAAATAAAAGCCCATTCATTCCATTTCTCTTTATACTAAGTTGTGACACAAACATCTGCTCATATTCACTGCCTATGCAATACCCCTATTACACCCAACAGAAAAGACCCATAAAGAAAGGGAAACCTGTGCCAATGTGGTGCTAACATGAAACTGTAGAGGAAAAACATAAGTCAATATATTCTAGACACCTTTGAATCAGATGGGTCTAGATCCTTGATTTTGACAATGTGACAAGGCCATATCTTAAACTTGACACGCAAAGATCAGATAAATCAGTGACAATGAAAGGTGATTGGCGCTTTCTTAGATTTGCTGGTGCTTAAATTCCCCACAAGACATCAGATGTTTTATGGTGAATGACAGGCAACAGGATCATTTCTTAAAATTGGCAAGGAAAATTGCGACTCCCCTCATACAGAGCCCTAATCTGCCTTAGCTGCGAATGGATTCCTATTCTTATCTATATTCTGAAGGTCATCCAAACAACTTTGTCAGGAAAGATTTCTGATTTCTATTTTTATTCAATCTCTAGTGCTGCTAATGCAAGTCAGTTTATGCTTTAAGGAAGTGTTTCCTAATCGAATAAATGTAAAATCTATAGAAACAGTAGCTTAAAGGTTGTGCAGCTATTTTGCCATTTCCACTTATAGTTAATGTCTCTATCTAATGGATAGAAACATACGATGTATTCTGGGAACTTCTTTGTCAAGAAAATGTCCGCACCAAGACTCAGCTATAGGTATTTATATTGTTTGTATTTTATGTAATTTGCAGGATAGATAATTAACATGAAATATTCAATTATCTTGAGGTTCATTTGAATATTCTTGGAAATGAAGACCTAAGGACATTTAATTTCTGTAGTTTTCATTTTAGTTTTAAAGACAAAACCTGAAGAGAATTCAGCGTAATTAAGAAGTTAAAGCATGCAATGAAGAATCAAGTTTGTATAATAGGAGATGATGTACTATATTTTGAGTACCTGCTGGTGAACATATGCAAATCTGTAGAAAAAAACACTGGAAATCCTATAAAAAGGTATGTATATAAATATCTACCATAATTATGTATGTAATGAATAGATTTTCAAACCAAAATTATGAACTATATACATACAATTTGAAAAGTGCCCGTTGCTAGTGTTTCCATCATGTCAAACCATAAATATCTGCTTAAAGGAACAGTTTGTTATAGAAACAACAACAATATGTTGTTCACATGACTCAAAGTGGTCATCATATGCAGATATAAAAGAACAATTGTGCAGGGTGTATGATTAATTCTAATAAACTACCCCAAACACAAGCTTCCTGTCTCACCATACTCTGCCCTCATGCCCCCTGGTGGCCTTTCAGGGTGATGACATCACACCTGAACCATATATGCTAATTCCCCCTCCCCCGCCCCCCTCCCCCCTCCCCCTCCCCCTCCCCCTCCCCATATCCCCTCAGTGTGGTCACTCAGTCTGTGCTGTGACCATTGATCCATGACCCACAGTCTTGTACATTTCACCCCACTGGGCCCACACTCAACCTGGTTACTCAGGGCCAATATTGTATATTTCACTCTATAGCTCAGTCTGGCCACTAAGGGTCAATTTTGTACATTTCATGTAAAGGGTGGAGGGGGCAGTGGAGGGGGGGGGGGGAGGGAGAGAGAGAGGGGAGGGTAATTAGCATATATGGTTCAGGTGTGATGTCATCACCCTGAAAAGCCACCAGGGGGCATTAGTGGCCAGTATGGTGAGACAGGTAGCTGGTCTTTAGTGGTAATTCATCAGAATTAGTTATAAAACCTGTACCATTTTACACTTTACCCCTGCTTATAATAGGTACTTTGGATCACTTTTTCATCTTATTTGATTTGTTTCTTTAGAAAACTATCCCTTTAAACATGGGATGGACATTTCTCACACGGTGATCATATTAGAGCTGTATTAAGGTCATACCATTATGTCCAAAATCTACGCACTACCCAAAACTGTAATTCCTGGTCATTTTTTTCTATACACTAATTGCATCATTATTCATACACTGTCAATGCTCGATGAGATCCTATGAGAGTCCATGCAGCCTTCTGTTTCATCTGTTTTGCCATTTCTGAGTCGTCATCACCATTCATATACATTTTGAAAATGGTGGGAAAAGATGCCCTGTTGTTTTATTTGTATCAGGTACCAATAACTCTCATAGGAGGTGCCACTAATGACAACATCATGAAAAAACACAAAGGCGATCATATGAGTCAAATATCTTTGTGTAGCTATATTTTTGATCTGACTACTAGAAATCTGTCCATTATAAAGTTTTGTTAGAAATATTGCCAGAACCTCTGCATGTTGCATACCATTTGTAAGATAATTCAAAACCCTTTTAAATGATATAGGACATGGCTATGATTGGCCTTTTTTTCCTCTAGCGGTTTTTGAAATCGGGAATACATTTAGTTAGCAGAATGTAACCTTTTAGCTTTAAGTCTGATTGTGTTGCTGCCATAGCCTTTGAACACTTGTTTGTCCTCCATTTTTTCTAATCTTGGTTTTAACTCAGGTGCAAGGAGTTGAAACAAAGAGATGAAACAATACCTTTTGGGATTCACTGGCAAAGGCTTTTTTAATCAATTGAAGTATATAGCCTATAAGAGTGAAATTGGTTTTGTTACAGCATGAATACAACACAAGCATATTTGGCAAGAAAATGGATTAGTTTCTGAGAAACAGGCTTTGAAGTAATTTTGCTGAGGCTGTCCACACAGCACTACCAGTAGGTGTATACCTAAGCCTCATACCCACAAGGCAACTTGTACCATTAGGCTGATGGATCAGCACTAAAATTCGCCAACTTTTGGGGTAGAATTGGCCGACTTGAGCACCAACTCAGACCAAACACACACATTTCAATATGGCATAATTACAGGCAATCGTAGGAATCGATTGATTTTAGCACTGACTTGTTGGCCAACTGTCACCTAGTGTGTATAGGGCTTAACACTACATGTATATATAGGTGTTGCCTATGTGTGCTGATAAATTGTATATAAGGTGAGTTTATATAGTGTCATGTTACTGTCAGACAATATATGATTATGACTTTGTGAAAACCTGTACCTATAAGAAAGGTTTGTCGAAGATGATATAGGTATTTTCGTGGTACAGGCACATGCGGGTATGTTTACTCTATAATCTTCTCCCATAACACTAAATTATGTACACAACATGAAGTCCATATATTGGATTAGCCGCCTTCATTTTGTTGAAGTAGCTAGTATAGTTTTTCTTTTGAAATGCTAATATAACTATTCATCAAATATTGGCAAACTTGAGCAACAAAGAATTATGTCTCTAATATCAGTAACTTCACTGCAACATTTTCATGTCCTGGGGCCTGTTTTATGATAAACTTCCATAGTGTTATGTGAGTTTTGTGTTTCATTAAGTTACAACCACCTTTTTGGATGCTGTAGCTACGTGAGTTTTGTGAGTTTTGTGAGTTTTGGGTCAATTTATGCAAGTTTGATATGAAACAAACATTTCAAACTCTCGTTCCATAAGGGAATATGAAACCTCTGTAGCTACAGCAGTTGTTATGAAATGTGCCCCTGAATTGCAAAACAGTCATAAACATGTTGGGAAGTCTGGTAGCCTCTCGTTAATACAGAATCATTGGCAATAAGTCTAAACTGCTCTAGAGAAGCTATACACATTTGATGGATATATCATGAATAGTCCACAAATGCTAATTGACTTTTTGCTTGAAATATTGCAGCCCCTTGGAAAGCTCTTCTATAAATGTTCATTTACATTTTCCGATTTCAAATGTCAGGCGCTAATGCTTCTTCAATAAACTGGCCCTCCTTACAATCCAAGACTTTCAATATGCCTCAAACATCAAATGAAAGCCCATTCATCATGATATTAAGTGTTCATGCAAACATCTGCCCGTATTCACTTCCCGTACAATACCCCTTTTACATCCCACAGAAAAGACCCATTAGGTAAAGGAAACCTGTGCTAATGTGGTGCTAGGATGAATATATTATGAGGGAAAAAACAGAAGTTGATATAGGGCACATTTTACACTAGGACTTTTGTAAATAGATTTCTCACATCTCAAAGTTTAAGATAAGAAATTTTAAAAGTCAGTAGTCCTAAATCCATAGTTAACAATATGAATATAAGATCATAAGTCAGAGATACAACCTTAAAAAATTCAAATATTTTAACTGAAAATACAATCTTAGAATTATGACCAGTGTGAAACGCTCCCATAATCTGGGATAGATCAGCGACAATGAAAGGTGATGGGAGGTTGTTTTTTTGGATTTGACAGTTCAACAGGGATGTTTTGTAAATTCAATGCAGGGTAGCAGTATTCTTAGGTTAAATGACAGGCAAAAGGAATATTCTTAAATTTAAAAAGAAAAATCAGGTCACCCTTATCCAGGCCCAATCTGCCTGAGCTGCTAATGGATTCCTATGCTTATTCATATTCTGAAGGTCATCCAAACAATGTTGTCAGGAAAGATTTCTATTTCTATTCAATCTCTAGTGCTGCTAATGCAAGTCGGTTTATGCTTATAGGAAGTGATTACCTAATCTACTAAATGTAAAGTCTATAGAATCCAGAGCTTAAAGGTTACACAGCTATTTTTCCAACTACACACAGTTGATGTCTCTAAATAGATAGACAGAAAATAATGGTGTATTATGGGAGGTTCTTGTGTGTTTTTTTTTTGTCTTTTTTCGTTTTTATCGGGTCAAACTGGTTCGGCATTGCCGATATTCCACCCACTCCCACTGAAAATATTCTAAATGGGGAGTGGGTACTTATACCGTTTGCTTAACTAGATTTTCCCTGTACCATGAGAATGGCATTTGGTGATGAGTAATGAGATGAGATAGTGAAGTACATGTCCACACCAGGGCTCAGACATAGGTATCTAAGATGTTTGTGTTATGTGATATTTGGAAGGATAAATACCTTACATTTAGCATGTACCTTTCAAGGTTGGCATGTTACGAGATGTCTTGAGGTTCATATGAATATTATGGGATATGAAGAGAATGCAGTGATTAATGAAAACTTGTATATGCTTAATAACTGTCACTTGTCTACATAATTCCCAGAATGCCACAGTGGAGAGCTGTGCTCAGACGTGGCTTGTGGACTCTTTGACTGACACGACGATTTTTTTGCCTTTAACCACCCCAGTGGGGCAAAGAATATTCCCTAAATATTTCCCAGAAAGCATCTTGATTTAGACTAGTGTGTGGGTAAAATATAGTAAACAAGCTATCCATGGAGGGGGTAATTGCTTTATTGACCGCCATATTACAGATTATATTGATATATCGTGCAGCTCATCTTCCATACATTTTATACAGAAATGCACATAATATGCAGCTTGATATAATGAGTAACTCTATATTGGATGTGTTCACTGATTCATAATCTGATATAAGTTGTTGCATGAACATCAAATATTTTACCATTAGGTAAAACATCTGCTTTCACAAACGTGTTATTTTTTCAGCTGCAAGAGACTGCAGGGTAGATGTTTCACTAGCTGTACTAAATCTACCTTCATATGCTGTATTCATAGCAGTCGTCCCTGCCATACAGGGCGTTGCCGTCGTAATGTTGTGATAGCTGATAGTTATTAAACACAACATCAGACTCGGGTAGGTGCCAGCTTTAGGTGTGGAAGGTCGTGGGTCCAAATCACAGCTGAGTCACACCAAAAACCTATTAAATATTAGTGATTGCAGGTTACCTTTCATATGAAGTTAGAGGAACGAAACATTCCTGGTTGGCCCAGTATCAGTATAATGTAACTGGATATGATATCATGTGGGCCTATGACATGATATCTCAGTGAGGCAACACTGAATGGGGCATTGTATCCCACTGCTACGAATAGGTGCGTCATCTCATAGATTCAATCACCATCTCTGCCCTTGAATTGATCCCGGCAGATGATGAGGGGGTAAAGAAACTAATAATCAACCAGCCAACTAAAAAACATCATGTCCAAAATGTACCTTATAATCAATTCTAAATGAGGGGGAGAAAAACGTTTCTTGTCAACTGGGTATCAACCTCAGGATATTGGTGTATCAGCCAGGAACAAGTGACAACCAAATGTCAACGTGGTACACTTCTAACCTATGGTTGGTACCCAAAGGCCCAGAACAGAACTTCTCTTTCTCATTTATACACTGCCAATGGTTGATGACTTCCTTGGAACCAAATATTAGGTCCTTATAAATGATGTTTCCATAACAGCAACCACAACCACATCCAAAAACATTTAAAGTCTAATAACTATGCATAGACAACCATAGGTTGATCTAGTGTAAACAGTTACTATAATCAAAATCTCCCCGCCTCCGTGAATCCATCACCCCTCTCTCCAGGAGACCTGGTCCCTATAACCCTGCTCTAATCCTATCCATCAGCTCTGCCCTCCTAAACACACTCACCTCACCTATACCCAGTGACAAAGTACCTTCTTCAGCGGGTCACGCCCATGAGCCCAAAATAATCATAATTATTAGGGTACATCAAAAATATGCGAGTGTGACTTCCTAGTGGTATTCAAAGAAAAAAAACACTTAGTTTTTTAAAGATTTTCAAAACGTCCTTATCTTGGCTCAGATACAAATCCTACCCAATAAGTAAATTGGGATGGACATTTCTTGGACTATGATCATGTTATCACTGTATTCAGATCTAACCATATGACCAAAATCATTGTGCTGCCAAAAACAGTAAGTCAAATTTTTGCTATACACTAATTGCATCTTATTTCACACACTGTCATTGATAATAAATAATTTAAAGTCAGGTGTTCATATAAAAAAGCAGGCTGATTCCAGTAACTATATTTTAAATCTCCCTGTGTCCCTGAATCCATCACCCTCTCTCTAGGAGACCTGGCCTATATAATGCTGGTCTAATCCTATCCATCAATGCTGCCCTCCTAAACACACTCGTCTCGCCTATACCCAGTGACAAAGTACCTTCACCGGCAGGTCACACCTAAGGGATCATAATGACCATAATCAAATGGATCTACCAAAACTGTGTCAGCATGAACTTACAATGTTACAAATAGAACAAACCAGAAAATTGCTAAAGACCATTCTTGGCCATTATATAAATTCTAATCTTCAAATAGAATTATATCAGACTCTTTCAAACTATGACGAAGACCAATACTATACTCAATATCCAGCAAAAATCCTCATAAATGATGCTTTCATAACTATATGTTGACGTAGTGTTAACAGTAACTATATCTAAAATCTCCCTATGTCCCTGAATCTATCACCCCTCTCTCCAGGAGACCTGGTCCCTATAACCCTGCTCTAATCCTATCCATCAGAGCTGCCCTCCTAAACAGCTCGTCTCACCTATACCCAGCGCCAAAGTACCATTCCTAGGACTGTGATCATGTTATCACTGTATTCAGATCGAACCATATGACCAAAATCATTTTACTGCCCAAAACAGTAAGTCATGTTTTTGCTCTACACTAATTGCATCTTAATTCACACACTGTCATTGATAATAAATAATTAAATCAGGTATTCATATAAAAGCGCCCAAGGGTTGTAAAAGCAGCTGATGATCTGCTACCAGTAACTATATCTAAAATCTCCCTGTGTCCCTGAATCCATCACCTTCTCTCCAGGAGACCTGGTCCCTATAACGCTGCTCTAATCCTATCCATCAGCTCTGCCCTCCTAAACACACTCACCTCACCTATACCAAGTGACAAAGTACCTTCACCAGCAGGTTGTGCCCGCGAGCCCACGCTCTGCTCCCATTCGCCAAGTAGAAAAGTGGCTTAGCGCTACATGACAAATGGGTTGTGTAGGGCTAACCAGGAAACCCGATAAATAAAGATGTAGCACAACCCATGCTTACAGACGAGGACCTGAGATAATCGTTAACCGGAACTAGACCCAAGCAAGAAAATGACGTTATTATAACGTGATATATAACATTCTATTTAGTTCTGCTTTAGTTCTTGTTATGTTATTTGGATGGCACCGAAAAACATCTTTGGAACCTAATATTGCAACATCACACTGCGACGTTATTGAGACATTCTTTTACCATGCTTCTGTTTTATAACAACGTTATTTTAAAGTTCTTTAAAATTATACCCCAACTTCACTAAAATACAATGTCATTCTAACATTCTTTTTTGATTAAGTCGTAACTTTACCTTAAAAAACATAACTGTTTTGTGAAAATTGGGCAGGTTATAGACTAACCAAAAAGGTACTGCCACAGAGTGTGCTCGTTATGTCGCTACTTGCCTGAGGACTTTGTATACCTTACTTTCATCAGTAAATAATGACTGTTTGTCACAGAATTCATTTTATGTTTCGGTTTTGGGTGGATAACTTCAAAAAATTGTACTTGATGTCATTAAAGAGCCAAGAAAAACATTGCAGATGACATGTGTACCAACTGAACATTCCAAATAATTTGGAATGTCTACCAGAATTTGCTGATTATTTTTATTTTTGCTTACTTCCAACAACTTAATTCTAAAAAGGCTCTCTTCAAATTTTATCTAATTCTTTAAAAGGAGGTTTAGAGAATTGAATGTGGAATCTGATGATGTATCATTTACCTATATGCTTGTAGTATTCAGCAAATATGCACAATTATATGTTTATATATATATATATATATATATATATATACATACATGTGTGTGTGTGTGTGTTTGGAGCGAAATTAGTGATGGGTTGTTCAATTCAGTGTGGCACAGAGGAAACATGTAGATCGAAAGGCTTCAAGATTAGTAGTCGAGTGCACAGTTTGTCACTGATAATTATCTGTGGGGATTTATGTAAAACCAAACTGGATGAATCAGGACACCTCAGTTCCCTTCCCAATGCAGCTGCCCCAGTCAGGGCCAGCTACAGGTCTAATTTCCCCTGCAGACCACAATGATGAATATATTGATGGCCTAGAGTAACCTCCATTTGCCCAGTAGCCTGTTGCACAATACTGATTGTAACAATGAATATCAATTAAACAACGAAACCTTTCGCTGTTACTTTTATTGTAAAAACCATCACTTTGACACTTAGAACATCTTTATTTAGAATGTACTCAATGAGCTGCAATTCTTACTGATTTTTAAAAAAATGTTTTGTTCCTATATATATATCAATTTACAGAATTTGATTTTATTCACTAGAACTAAAGATATTAAGGCATTACTGTTGCGATAACGATTGCTGTTACAATAGTGATATTAAAGTTATCTTAAAGTTATCATAAAGTTATCATTGTTACGAAAATCTATTGTGCAATGGGCCACTAGTCGTTGTAGCTGTCTGCACTCTGCAAAATTGGAAAGCTGGGATATCGCAGCCCTAAGTACGTAATTTCAACTGAATTTATTAGACATGTTGAATGTTTTTCAAAGCAAATTTGTACAATTCTAGAAGAGATTGCTTGCAAAAATATTCACAAGTTTCTTCTAAGTGTGAATGTTATTTTTTCAATTTTGGTGGCCTTTGATCACTTTGTTATCCTAAAGATTATTTTCTCTAAAATGAGATCTTTTTATTTTGCTAGTCCCTGCAACAGAATGATTGATCATGGCTAATGGAGCTTCACCCACATTTCTTTCTTGATTAAATCGGACCTCGTGACCATATAACACGTAAATCAGTCCCACAACAATATGTTGTTCTATTATAATTGTTACAATTGTTTTAAATGTCATAGTTTTATGCCATATGATCAGTGCTTTCAGTCATTGCAAAAGATTTTTTTTTATTCATTTATCTCATCCTTGTGTAGTCTGTCAATCATCTATTCTTTAGAAAGATTGTAAACAGAACCTAAAAAAATGCTGATACTTCTCCAAATTTTCTAAATGAATACACCTAAGTTCCTTAAGAAGACTGGTACATTAGTGTTATACTTGGGTGAAAGGTAAGTTGACTTAGGCCTTATGATCAGGGTTGATGTGTTGGCATGCACTCAGACCCCGAGCCTTAAGCCCCATACCCACTAGGCGATTTCGATCAAGTTAGCCGACTGATCAGTGCTAGATGTTGGCCAACTGATCAGTGCTAACAACAGACGATTATACCTCAATAATCAGCCAATTAGATCAGACAAACATATTTCAATATGCCATACTAACAGGGAATCATAGGAGTCAGCTGATTTTACGGCCGACTCTTTGCCCAACTGCGTCAAGCCCCATACCCACTATGCAATTTTAACACTAACAAGGGAAGGGCAACTTTGAGAATCAGCTGATTCTCCCACTCGCCTGTAGGTATAGCACATTGGACTGTGAAGGTTTGATCTCAATTGCTGGTAAAATCGGCCAATTCTGAGCTTAGAATCGGCTGATTTTAGTGCTGGGGGGGGGGGGGGGCGACCAAGAAAAATCTACGAAATTTCGTGGAGTTTTTTTTTTCATTTTTCGTGGCCACGATAGAAATTCCTCCCCCAGAAAAAATGTACGAAATTTTTGTGGACATTAAAATTCAGTGAAAAATCATACTGAAGTCATTTATGATATATATCTTCAACTTGAATACTTACCAATGTGTGTTTGGAGTACATTGGGACAATATGAGGTATAATTTTGAAAAAAAGAAGGGTAAAAAAGCCACGAAAATTTGTTGTTTCTAAAACCCCACGATAGGTAATTTAGCTATTGTGGGTTTTAACACCTTTCGTGGAACGCGATTTTTCGTAACTTTTTCGGGGGAGCCCCCCTTGATCAGTCAGCCGACTCAGGAATAATCGTCTAGTGGGTATGGCCCTTAAAAGTCACCTGGTGGGCATGGGCTTGATGAGCCCAGCCTGATGGACATGTATATAGGCATTGATGGCAGGCCTGGCCCTATCATCAAAATCCCTGTGAAGCAAACTGTCCCCTTACCACTTCATTACCTGCTGCTTTAAAGCACTTATGTCCATAAACCTGAAGTGCACTTACTTGTAATAAAGTTGTGAGTGAAAACCATTTTGCATTAAAGCAGGTTTTAAGTCAGAAAAATCCTAAGTGTGTTTCCCATGAGTCCTGATAAGAGTTCATATTAGCAATGTTCATTAACTATACGGTACATGATTGGGAAATTAATAGATTACCCAGCCAAGGATATGGTGTTCTAATAATGTTGCAGCATCATTCCGGGTTGATTCCTGTTAGCTCAAACTCTTAGGATGCAGCTACATTATTTTGATGACTCCCAACCAACTGTTGCTATGTTGTATTGTTACGTTCTGATAACATTCTTGAAATGTTATTTATGAGGCTGAGACTTAACAAGAATGTCATAATTCTGTTTAGGTGTGGTTAAGACCTCACTGAATGTGGATGTCTTAACAACATTCTGTTTAGGTTAGGCTGACACCTAACCTAATAAGATAGTCACAGTAACATTCTGTTTAGGTAAGGTTAAGACCTGGTGCAATCAGATCATCACAATAATGTTCTGTATAGGTAAGGTTGGGACTTTCCCTGGTCAGGAGGATCAACATTCTGTTTAAGTGAGGTCTAGACCTCACCAAATCAAAATGTCACAATGGCATTCTATTTTAATTTGGTCTTGACCCAACCTCACCAGAACATACTGTCTAAATATCTGATCTTTGAATGAGGACATGTTCGAAATGGCCCCTAAATGTGGTGATTCTTCTAAAGTACCAAGATAATCTTTGATACTCATTTTGAAATGGAACCCTATTGGTAACACAGGTTCTACCCTAGCTGTTGATGTTACCAAAGCCAAGTAAATTATACTATAAGCTAGCCATTTCTTGTATAGGTATATACTTTTGTAGCTTAGGAATTGAGGCAGTAATGCTCTGACTGTTATTCTAAGATTGATGATCAGCCTCAAATCAGCAAACAGGTGGTGTAACAGTAACCAATCAGAGAGAATGGGCCTGAGTGCCTATTCTTCCTGATTACAGATTGTTGCTGAAAGGTGCCCTTTGGCCCCTCACAGAATGACTCATATCTGAGAGAATTATTTTCTTGCCATTTATATAGAAATCGTCATGTAAATGCCAAGCATCAAAATGTTTCTATTTGAAGTTATTGACTAATTACTTCTGGGCTTAAAATTTCAGCATTTTTAGATCTAGGTGTGTATTTTCCAAAACCATTTACAGAATCAAAATTGACCCATTTGAGCAGCGACAATTTAACAGCGGGACCCTTCATAACAGCTACGTCCTTGTGGAACGACATCCTTGTTGTGAGGGTTTG
Organism: Lepidonotus clava; assembly: GCA_936440205.1. Taxonomy (NCBI): domain Eukaryota; kingdom Metazoa; phylum Annelida; class Polychaeta; order Phyllodocida; family Polynoidae; genus Lepidonotus; species Lepidonotus clava. The sequence goes on from OW387145.1 coordinate 46,866,422, forward strand.
GTTATGCAATGGAGCACAGGAGAGTAGGTAGCTCCAAAATTGAGTGGGCTCAGGGGGGAATATTAGTGGTGAGATTTATGGGCACCTAATTAAGATCTCATGTTTTGCATTCCCAGACTTAGAAATTAAGAAATAGAAAAGTTGCAATCTATAATACAATACTTACTGAAACTGCAACCTTGCTGTTCTTATAACTCGGGCTAAGAATCATCGCTGCAGCGATGGCCTTTATGTGAAGGGCCACAGCTGCAGCTAGGTAATGGACTTTTTTTAAAACAACAAAACAAATCCGTAGACCTGTTAAGTCGCAGTAAGCTTGACATTTCTTGTCATTCTTAAGTGCTGTTGTCCATTAGGAGATATAAGCCAGTTTCTTTAAAGCCATTGTCACTGATGTGCTGCACTGAGGCTACACTTTTGGCTCCTAAGCCCCATAACTACTGGGCGACTTATACACAATTGGCCAGTAGATCAGCACAGAAATCTGTCAACTCTTGTGATCTCCTGTGGGTATAGTAGATTGAAATGTTCATGTTTGATCTGAATCAGTGTAAAATCTTGTCAATTCTGGAGGTAGAAGTGACTCATTTTAGGACTGATTGGTCAGTGGGGTGTGTAAAAATATCCTAGAAGGTATGCTTTGCATAGTAAATACAGGAATTGCATTCTTTATGCAATGCAATAATCCCATCCCACATTGGGGATACCCCAGGGTTGAGCCAGGGTTGGCCAAAATGACTGTATAAGCCATACTTGTTTGGGTAACTGATATAAGTAAGAATCATATTTTCCTATATCCCATGTACTACTACAAATCATTTTTGATATCTCAAATGTCATGGACTGACAGATTTAATGGTTTGCCAGCCAATCAAATGCTGTATTTTAGGACAAAATAGGGTTAGACAATACAAGTTTGACTGACAGGCTTTAATTTTCCTACAGGAAAAAGGCAAACATATAAAGCTGCATTTAATTCATAGCAGTAATCTCTTAACCAAATTGTGTTGGTTGATTTCATATTATGTGACTCTGTTGTGGGAAATAGCATTGCGGCAATTTGAGAATATTTCATGGCAAACATTAATGTTGGGATAAACTGGGATTGGCTCATTAAATGCAGTTAAACATTACATCAGAGATACCCATATTGTTACATTATATGAAATGCTTTCTGTTTTCCATTATTAAACAGGTGCTTTATCAGTTGGTTATTTCCTACCTTTAAGAAATAGACATTGGTATTGAAATTGATTGTAATGCCAGTTATTGCTATGAAACTGGACCTAATATGATCAAATGCAACCTCTTACTCTGTGTTGTCAAATAACATAATAATTATGTGGATGCTACATCTTTATCATTATCAATTTTGTAACCATATAATTACCATCCAAATATTAAACAAAATGCGTAATGTGAATGACATGTACTATGTTTTGTAAAGTAAAGCTGGTAATTCTACATTATTGTAATGACTCTGAAAAACAAGAGGAATGTTAAAGATTATTATGAATAAAAGCCTGAAAAGCATTTCAACTAACAGACAAGTCACAGGTACAACTTCAGAACTTTTGACAAGTGATATTTGAAGACACCTATCATTCAAAAACCCTACATTATTGCAAAGCATCACATTTCTATGTATACGAAACTTAAAGTAGTAAGTACCATCAAACATTCACCCTATCTGTCACTCATATTGTTATCCTAATACTATTGGAAGAGAACAATTCTCCGTAATTGAAATAGTTTGGAAATTTAAATCTAAATCTACACTGAAAACATAAAGTCGTCAGAAGGCCCCAAAAAGGTTGTCAAAGGGTCGTCATACAGGTCAAAATGCTGTGTTTGGGTCGTCATACGTCTTATTTCATCTCAGCTTTGTTGAGTGACAACCTTATGACAATCCTGGAAGGCTGTCACAAGGTCGTCATGGTAGAATTCATGTTCAAAGTTGTCAAAATGACGACCCAAAAGTTGTCAAAACTGAGTGACGACTTTAGGCTGAAAAGGTCGTCAGGGGGAAACATATAGAATTACTGTATTATGACCCTATTACCCAAAAGAATTGATAGGTTAGGTATAAGTATTAGCTGAGATATTGTGGTTTATAAATGGACCTTTTGATTGTTGATTGAACTGTACTTATAAATATGACCTTTCATACAGGTAAGTATAAATATGACATATACCCCCTTCACAATTCACGGTGATGCAAAGCCAAAGACTAGCCAAAGAATGTGCATTCTGCCTATTTTGAGGCTAGTCTGTAGTGGGTATAATGCACATTGAATGCTTTTCCTTTTGGACAGGACCCAGGAAGTGTACTGAAGCGATGTGAACCGCTTTGATGCGCATTCTCGGCAGTAAACTGAAAGAGGTAATAGATATTCAATACAGGATGTCAATCATAACCAACATTAGACAATTACAGTCGTTGTATGATCTAGAAGCTTCACATATATACATGCCAATATAGTATTATATGGACAATAGGCCTATATAATCATATTTTACTAGCTGGTCATTCATGGTTTTGATGAATCTATAAAAGCTAGTTATAATGTCAGGTCTGGAGCAGAGCTTCCATGATGAGAGTCGTTTTGCAGCAGGCCCGGCCCATACCGGGTACTCCACAGTCGCGTCTGATTCCTCTGAATTGTTAAGGTGGTATCACAGTGTAAGACCAAGACCGTCTTCACTGCGGCATCAGAAGTGACATTGGAGTATGGGCCCGGTCCGGCCCTGCCGCCGACCAATGTCGTACAGGGTGGTTTAGGAACTGGGCAGAGTGGTGCAGCTCCTAAAGTTGGCGAACATTTTTCTGTTGTCAAACTTTAGATTTTCTTGCAAAAGTTCCAGTAAAAGCACGAAAAAGCTAAATGAGGGGTGTTGATGGGGGGGGGGGGGGGTCCCGATATTACATGGCCATGTCCTCTGTTGCTATATGTTGACAAGTTTCTGTGTCCCATGTCGAATTTAAGAAAAACCTATGTTCTGTCACTAATTGTTTTCTTCATGTTACTAAGGCTAATGTCGTAGGCCTATGTCGAATATAAGAAAAGGCCATGTAGCCCTGTCAATTTTAGGGGTCTATACACATAAAATGAACTATCACGGGCCCTTTCGAATCTTTGTTATCATGCACGGAAGATGGCAAGTGTAAGTACTCCATAGCTCAGTGGGTTAATGTCCAGGTGCACAACGTGAGAGGTCCCGGGTTCGAATCCTTTCCATCCTATGGAAAATCGTCATGCATCCTGACCCCCTTGGGTCGTCACTGTCAGAAGTGACGACCATGCTGCCTTTTCTGACGACCCAGGGTTGTTGGTTTTGGCACCATTCAATGACGACCCTAGGGTCGGCAGTAGGCCCACTCAAGGTCGTCACAGGGTTGTGGGTTTTGACACCAATAAGGTCGTCATCCTGACGACTCTATGTCTTCAGTGTAGATGTACATGTACATTTGCAAAGGCCAGACTAAAGGCCATAAACTTCTAATCTTTGGCTAACAATGTTAGCAATTGCCATCTAGAGCAGTAATACAGTTTTTAACCACCAGGTTATAAGAGGACAGGACAATGGTGAAGTTGAAGGCCTTTGGTGCGTCACATAATAAAAATAAGGAGGGATATTTGGCTAATTGGCAAAATCTCGCTGTTGTGCCAAAATCCAGCATTAATTTTCACGCACTGATAATAATTTTTCCTGGCTAAAATGTCAGCATATGCATGATTAGACCTTAGTACGTACTTTTCAAAACCATTTACAGAATTGAAATCGGCCCAGTAGAACAACCACAATTCAAGAGCAGGACCCATTGCAACAGTGGCGTCCTACTTTAAGGACATCCTTGTTGCAAAAGTTTGGTTATAGAACGTGCGACAGGGCCTGGAATCTCCAAGTAAACACATATTCCATGAATCCCAGCTACCCATAACATAATGAACATTGTGAGATTAATTAATAGCAAATGATATCCTAATTGAAATGGCTACCACTGTGCAAAATCACAGCATCAGATTTCTTCTAATTAGAATGCTCATTTGGGGCCCAGACTAATGATGCTTAGATTTAACTAATTTTGTCCTCTCCCTGCTTTCAAAAATATAATTGCCGTCTGGCCGGCTGGTGAAAAAGTTACTAATCAACAGCATGACTCATTATAACAGGAACCCCAAGGGTGACAGGAAATAACCCCCTGGACACTTACCCCCTGGACACTTACCCCCTGGACACTTACCCCCTGGACACTTACCCCCTAGGACACTTAACCCCTGGACACTTACCCCCTAGGACACTTACCCTCCAGACACCTAACCCCTGGGACGCTTACCCCCTGGGACACTTACCCCCACAAGACACTTACCCCCTGGACACTTACCCCCTGGACACTTAACCCCTGGACACTTACCCCCTAGGACACTTACCCTCAAGACACCTAACCCCTGGGACACTTAACCCCTAGGACACTTACCCCCAAGGACACTTACCCCCTAGGACACTTACCCCCTAGGACACTTACCCCCTGGACACTTACCCTAAGACACTTACCCCCTAGGACACTTACCCCCTAGGACACTTACCCCCTAGGACACTTACCCCCTAGGACACTTACCCCCTAGGACACTTACCCCCTAGGACACTTACCCTAAGACACTTACCCCCTAGGACACTTACCCCCAAGGACACTTACCCCTAGGACACTTACCCCCAAGGACACTTACCCCCAAGGACACTTACCCCCTAGGACACTTACTCCCAAGGACACTTACCCCCAGGGACACTTACCCTCCAGATAACTATGACTTGGGACACTTACTCCCTAGGACACTTACCCCCTGTACACTTGCCCCCTGTACACTTACCCCCTAGGACACTTACCCCCTGGACACTTACCCTAAGACACTTACCCCCTAGGACACTTACCCCCTAGGACACTTACTCCCTAGGACACTTACCCTAAGACACTTACCCCCTAGGACACTTACCCCCAAGGACACTTACCCCCTAGGACACTTACCCCCAAGGACACTTACCCCCAAGGACACTTACCCTCCAGATAACTACGACGTTGGACACTTACTCCCTAGGACACTTACCCCTTGGACACTTGCCCCCTGACACTTACCCCCTAGGACACTTTCCCCCGGACATTTACCACCTGGATACTTACCCCCTGGAAACTTACCCCCGGACATTTACCACCTGGACATTTATCCCCTAGGATACTTACACACACCCCGCACCTTGGTAAATACTATAGACGCTGTGCACATGACGTCACATCACACAGAATGGACTATTATTTCTAATTTTTGAACATCTAGAATAAATATCTCTCTATCATTTACTTAACACAAACATATTTTATCAATATAAGCATTCCTCACCTTTTGAAAATTATAAAGTTTGAATTCAGTACATAGCCATGTGGTCATGATCACCACGTGCTGATCAACAAAATTTGGTCACGTGATCACATGTGCACAAGGTCTATAGGAAAATAACACTCGGATGGTGGTACAACCCTGATTACGAGTTGGTGGTAATGAATTTGCCTGCACGAGCCCGATTACAAATTAATTACTACCGAGTGTAGTTTTCTTACAAATTCCTGAGAATTACTACTCAGTGTAGTTTTCCTTTTATTATACATCCAATTAGTTTATAAAAACCCTAAAAGAAGCCAAAATACACTTAATTTTAAAAGTGTGCTGGTATCACCGAATACTCAACTTGTGCTGCTTCAGAGTTCCATTCCAGATAAAGAATACTCACTGGGCTTGTTGTTCTGCTTTCCCGTGGTAAAATGTGTAAAATGGTGCATTCATGTGCTTTTTTATTGATCCATGGTGCATCAAACATACAGGAATAACATATTTGTGATGAATTGAAAGAAAAAATCATGCAAATCCGTTGGATAGTTCCAAAGTTACCAGAAAAACAACCTCCTATGTTCGATGTGCGCTGCCTGACCTTCACCTTGGTTACAGTGAGGACTTCATAAAGAGCACCCCTCGCAGGGCCGTGCGTACACTTGCACTTACCAAAAGTTTGGGACACTGCGATGTTCGTGTGGGATGCACGCACCAACGTATAATAAAGAATATTAATGACTTGACCTGCAGGTTGGGGCGAAAGGGGGAGAAAGAAAGGACGGAAAAGTGTAAGTGGTTTGGGGGTAAATAGTTGTGGGTTAAGTGTCCTGGGGGGTACATGTCCTGGGGTAAGTGTCCGTGTTGTAAGTGTCTGTGGGGGATCATTATAATGCCTATGTTGTATCTGTAATGAAAACGTGTTCTATATTTCTGTTCATTGAGGCTCATCAGGATCTCATATTTATGTTTCATTGTTTTTTCTGTATTCCAATTTTCTCATCAATTGCTGGCGACTTGGGGGAAGTATTATGCAACATTTCACCCGGAAGTTTGGTCACCACAGTGACTATGTCTAGTTAATCAAGAGCTTAGAAATAGTTGTCCGGGGGTCCACACCAAAAGAAAGAAGGGGGGGGGGAGTCAGGACCCCCCAGAACCTCCTCCTAAGTCTGCAACCCTTTCCAGTTCTATAAGATAATGTGAAGCAGTTGATATGTTATGCCTTTGCAGCCAGACAAATCAACGTGGATTTCCGCTAAAGGACTTTGGTGGAGAAAAGCTGATGACTACAAACATCTGTAAACAAATTTTCATCGTCAGCACATGGTATATTTTTAAAATCATTTTTAAAATAATTGTCTTTAATTGGGTTAGGAGGAAATTTTGAATGGAAGTCTTCAATAAATATTCAACATGTTAAGTATTTGGTCTTTTGTAAACCTTTACGACTCATGGTCATTTGCAGTTATTTATGAAATTTTCTGTTTCCACTGGACAATTTTAGCAACAGTTTCCAACGATTTCTAAATCTTTCCCTGTCTATGGATGTCTTGAGATTTTGTCTTTCAACGAAAACAGGCCTTTAGACAGTAGCTGCCAGAATGAAAAGAGCCCTTTCAGTCTCTGCATTGGAGACTGCCATATTCATTTAATTATCAGGCTGGAATTCCAGCTAACCATGAATGAAAACTCTACTTCAGAAAACACAAACATGTCTGACGGTAATTTAAGTGCTTCAAACAATCCTTCTAACTCATGCGTACAACTGTTGAATTGTCTGGCACATCAACTTGTGCCTATGAATTATTTAACATTGTTCATGGAATTACAATTCACACAACTTAAGGGGGGCTGCTGAAACTCGCGCGGCCGTGGAGTGGTGCATACAGAGGCCAGTGTGTATAAATAGGCTGTATGTACCACTCCTTGATTTGAGCATTTTCAACAGCTTTTGAATATTACTTGGATGATAAGTATAGAACCTTAGGGGTCATCCTTAGGTGGCTGTACGACCCTTGGGGATCGTGCAGCCCACGGGCTTTGCTCTTGGGCCATGACGAACCCCTCTTGGTCGTACGGCCACCCTCAGACGCCCCCCCCACCCCACCCATGGTTCTTCTTATATTAGTACATGTCACAGTGGTGTGACAGTGAGATGAGGGAGTTATGTCAATGATGTGACAGGGAAGTGAAAGTGTCAGAACTGCTAGCGGTGTAAAATTGACACGACACAGTTGTGACTGAAATGTGACAGTGGAGTGAAGCAATCGTACATGTGACAGGGATCTGTTTGTAAAGGCCTGTTTCCACTGAATGACATTCAGACAATCTTTTGAGTGGAAACAGGAAATCATTGGTTATGACTTTTGTAATTTTTAAACAACTGCAAACAACAGTAAAGCCTGTAGACAAAAAAAGATTGATAAACAGCAGAATATTTAACGTGTTTCATATTTCCTCACTTCTAAAACAACTATTTCCTTCCAAATGCAATTAAAGGCAATTCTATCTATTGTTTCCAATGTATAACAGCTGTGGTCGTTGGAAACAGTCATTCAGACTGTCCAAGAATCGGTCACTTATCCGTCTTTTAGTTGTTCAGTTGAAACAGAAAAATCACCCCACTCTGAACGACTAAAATGACTAAGGATTCTAATTTTTTACAGTTATTTGTAGTTGTCAGCAACTTTCAATGAGGGCCAGTAAGCCTATCCCAGTTTATACCAACACTAAGGTTCACTATGAAATATTTTCAAAATCGCCTCCATACTTATTCCCTGAAGACAGTTGTATAATACATAAAATTATTCAAAGCAATTTGAGTGACAGATTGCTCCTAAATTTGGTAAAATGTAGATTTATATTTTGACATTTTTCCAATGAACCAATGTTAAAGTCTATCAGCGTAGCCTACAATATCCATCCCTATTGTGCCCTGAATTACAACATTTAGAAAAACCTAAAATTCTGTCAACTGATGAAACTTAAATTAAAGCAGTCCTTGAAGATATAGAAAAACATAATTATTGCTTATTTCAGTAACCTGATCTCTTGGAAACAAGGATGATGTAAACAGTAATTTTGTCCAACCCTTGTCCAACCCTAGCATGTATCCAATGTGGGATGGGCTTATTGTGACAGTGATGTCACAGTAGTGCCATGACACAGTTGTTACAGTAATGCGTCAACTACATAACACAATTCTCCCAACCACGGATAGACAAACTTTTGAAATTACCTGCAGGTTAGCCTAGATCAGAGTGGATTCTGGGTAATACGTTGACAAATCATAAAGCTTTAGCATTCAAATTTTCATTCAAAATATCACTTTTTGTTCTTAAATAAGGCGAAAAACTAGTGATCATTATTTTATTATTCGTATACATACATCTTCAACATTTTCAAAATAGTTTGAAAATGTATTCATTATAGATAGAAATATAACAATTGCTTGTTTATTTTATATAGTTTTTCCAGGGGTTTTGTCTACAAAATTAGTCAAAATTAGCCTCATCTACATGACAAAATAATGACAGGGATGTGATAGTGCTGTAACATGATTCTGACAAAGGTAGGTAGTTTAGTAGCTGTTTGTGAGTTTTTAGATAGCCAATCATCTATTTGTGATTTAACAGTAAAAACTGTACTATTTATTGTTCATCGGTGAGGCCATGTATCTATGGGCTACATCCGATCTCTTTCCTTTGCCCCAACAAGGGCTGTGAATAAACAGTATTGTATTATTGTATTGTATTGACAGCGGTAGCCAATGCACTTGGATGACTACATCACATTCACCTAAATTCTGACAGTGAAATGACTGATTTTAATACTAATATGTATTTTAGTTCCCTTTAAAATGCTTTACACCCAATTTATATTTGTTTTCGGTAATAAAAAGTGGATTTTCCCTCAAACAAAATAAGCAAAAGTGCAAACCTACCTACATTGTATGAAAACTATATTGGAAGACACAGAAATTCTAAAAATTGCAATTTACATATTAAGGGAGATATCCAGGTTCAGACACAGTATAATCTGAAGATTTTCACTGTTAACAATTGCAAACAATTAGGAAAATGTTCAGTAAATGATGTGACCTTTCAATCACCCATGCACATATAAAGACATGTTGTTTCCATTTAACAACTGAAATAAAAGTATTATGTATGACCCTTGGTTGTCCTTGGTAAATATTTGACTTTCTATCACGGTGGATATACAGAAATATTACCTTTCAATTGGAAGTGTATTGTTGCAATATCCAGTTAGAGAAGATAAAGGTTAATATATTTTTAAAAAGGCATTGATGATAAGAAAATTACCATTGTAAAAGCTAATCCCTCCTTGCAGATTAAACTAAACTGATTGCTTTCCAACAATATCAGTAGAAAGACCATGGTTTATGCACGAACTGTGACTGATATTCGGAGAGAAGCAACTCATAAAATCTATGTTTTGGCTTCTCACAGTGGTAATATTAAAGCCACAGTAATATGAGAACATTGTATGCTTGTCTGTTGTCATATGTTAGTGTTGTATTAATGCTGATATACACTGTGCAATTTTGTGCTTCAATATATATATTTCATATTCTTGATTCATAATTGCACAGGTCCTCTACAAAACTATGAAACATGTTGAATAATTTTGCAAGAGATCAGGTCATAGAGGCCTAAGATTGTCCAATTTTTGCAACGTTTGCAAATCTTAGACACCTATGAAAAGCTACATTCATCAAGTCCAGTATCTTCATAACTTATTTGGCTGATCAGGGAAAATTTGATCAGGGTCCCATGATCAGAAATTCTGTCTATCATGAGTACATTCTACAAATAATAATTCCTCTTTGACACTTTTTTGCAATAACAAAATACATTTTAGTAAAAGGCAAAATCACTGATCATGGGACCCTGATCAAATTTTCTCTGATCAGCCAAATTAGTTACAAAGATATGGGCCTAGGGCAAACAAGCCTTAATGTTCGCAGATCAGAGACCAACAACGGCCAGGGCGAATAGGGCTTCATCCAGATGAGTGCATGCGAAAATGTCATTTTTCTCCGAGGATATGATATGGGCTGGGAGCCCTAGACTATTTATGTTGCCTTCTTTATGAGATCAACTGTCTAAATTATACCGAACAGGACCCTGGCAACATAACTCTAAGGGTATTGCTGGGGCCCAGAATAGAGGTCTGGTGTTAAGAAACATTAATAATCTGTGGGGCGTTTCATAAGAAGCTCCGTAGCTACAGTAGTTTGATATGAGCTTATGGAAACTGTACACAAGTTTGAAACTCTCATATGTGGCTGTTTAATAACCAAACTCCAGTAAATTGACCCAAAACTCCTGCAAATCCAACCAAACTCATGTAAGCAAAAACAAATCTCGCGTAGCTACGATGAGATGAAAAGGTGATTTTAACTTATGAAATGCAAAAGTTACAGAAATGTATAATAAAACAGGCCACAGATTAAGTAATCTAAAGGCAGATTTCCACTTAAAGAGAGGGGCCAGTGAAATTTTAATTTTGTAAATTTCTCATCTTATACAGTAGATATGATGCTTTAATATGAATACAAAACGTTTTTATAACTATAGATTGATATCTTGCATAGGAAATCTTGTCTATATATCAGGTCACATATCAAAACCCCTGCACACCTGACACAGGATGTCTGTATGTGACGTCATACAAAATGACAGTTATATTTAAATTTCAAATTTCTAAATTCCACAAAAATAACATTTTTTCACATTTTCTTTCATGAATCATTTTATTTGGTCATTTTAAACACTTTTAGGCTCATAAAAAACACTTAGATAAATTATATATTGTTATTTTTTCAGTTTTATATTTTTTCAGCTGTTCTGCTTGTGACGTCACATACAGATAACTGCTCTGTGCAGGCAGTGTCAGATGCAGGCAGGGGAACTCAGTTTGATGGAGACAAAATGTGAATAAAACAAAAACTATTAGAGATAAAAGCATACAATTTGGTATGGTTATTCCCTGGATGATAAGGATCACGGCAAAATACTAATTTTTGGTCACTGGCCCCTCCCTTTAACGATTTTCATTGAGAAAAGATGACATCTGCAAACAACTGTAAACAATTGTAATCATCAGCAAATTGTTGGCTATCAAAATCTTGTAATAAATGAAAAATTTGGTGTTTCCACAGAACTACAATATTTGGACAATTCTGGGATGTCGTGGATGATTATTTCCGATTACTAGAGGTAGAAACTATAGAGAACAATTAATTGTATTGCTTTTAATTGCATTTGGATGAAAAAATATGTGGTTTAACTTGCACATTAGAAGAGTGTTTTGCACTGAACTGTGATACGGTTGAATAAGCACCGAGGAATATGACCGAACTTTACTACATTGTTATTGTTTAATATGTTAGAAATCTAATTTGGGCTGTAGGGGAAAAAGGGGGAACTGTTGGCACTGGTTGAGATCATGTTTACAATGTTGAGATGCAGATTTGATGCCAAGCAAATTGCAGCAAACAGTCTGTCCTGTTTGATGAATGGTCTATACACACAGCACAGCTCTTTTTTATGTTGATTGCTGAGGACAAAATGAATTCCTGACATCAGGGAAAACTAATTGATTCAACTGGTTCTGTTTACTGATTTATTAAAGTAAGATGTACTGCAGGGAACATGCAAAAACGGCAGTATGAACGAAACCAGAGGGGATGGGGATATCATAGAACAAGGGTTGGCAGGTCATATCACAGCAAGATGTTTTCCTAATCTTAGTTATAAGAACCATCTATATGCAATTACACTGTATTACATTTTCCTCAACCACATTCTGTAAATACTCACTTTCCAAGTAGATAAATGGTAATTATACACAAGTTGGTCATATTTTAGTGTTAATAAGAGCTTTCTCTACCCTCAGGACACCCTTTGGCCTATCTGTCACCTTATTCCATTATATGTGGGTCGCTTGTCGCTACTACATAACCGTTTTAGCTGAGACTGAGTCTGATGGACTATGATAGCATCGCTGGCCCTCCCTATCTGCCCACTAGGAGACATTTACCCGGTCACCGAACGAGTCGGTTGTAAAGTTGGCCAATTCATGTGATCATCTGTAGGTATATCATCTTCAGTGGCGGATCCAGAGGGGGGGCTGGGGGTGCGCGCCCCTCCTTTTTTTCGGAAAAATTTGAATTTTTTAAATGAAAAACTCGACCAAAAAGCAATTAAGGAATTTTTTTTCCAACGGCACACTTCCCCCTTATCAAAAGCCTGGATCCGCGCTAAAGTCTGCCTATTCTACTAATCGGCTGATTTTATCGCCGATCAGACAGCCAACTGTGCAGAAATCACCTAGTGGGTATGGGGATTAAGGAGGAGGGTGTGGGGAGAAGTCCCAGGATGGAACAGTCTACTTCCTCTGGGCCCTGGGATCTGCTTACAATTTACAATAGATCCTGGCACATGGACACATGAGTCAATTTATGTTGCAGCAAATCCTAATACTAGGACACTGAAGACACAGGGGCGGATACAAGATTTTTGAAAGGTTATCTCATGTTATAATTACAAGGGGTGACTTGTTATGTCAGTGCTTCTACCCTTGTCAGGGCCTGTTCAGTCACCAGTTCACACATTGGTCATAACATCCCCTCAATGCAGGCCTCTCCTGAAGACAAGGTGTGACTCATAGCAAGCTGTGACTCCCGTCTTATAAAGATGCCACTACTCCATCAGGGAGTGTGACTGGTCCCAGCAAACAGGACACGTGTATTAAGCAGTTTTCCACGTGTTCAATTTGCGTAATACTGGTGTTGTGGTAATCCCTATATAATCTCTGAATCTAACTAGGTTTTACCATGATTTTTCACACAGTAAAACATGTATGTCAATTTCATGGATGAACCATTATTAATTTTATTTGAGTGACATGTGTTATTCATCATGGCAAGTCAAAACTTACATTATCTTATCCATTTGATATTTTTCCATTTTGATGTTATTTTGGTAACATTCTGGTGTAGTGACAAACTCCATGTAAAACATGTACATCACACTATTTTTAACATGTGTTATTATGATGTAATACTGGTGTTGTGTAAAACTAGGGGTAATACATGGGGAAACTGCCTTTCTCTGACGCTTTTTGACACATGTAATCTAAGAGTAAAACATGTATTATATGCAGGTTTTCCCTGAGTTTTCATCAAAAAATCACAAAGATAACCTTTAGAAATCGACATCTTTATAACAGAATTTCTCTGTGTACACTCACTGAAAACTGGTATGACTTTTCTGGAGCATTTTAATAAGTTAAGAGATTTATCAAAAAATTGAATAAGAATGATATTTTATCACCAGAATATGCAATTACACATATTATGCAGAATACTAAATTTCTGTATGGTTTAAATACAGTGTAATTGCCTGCTCCCTCATGCAGATTGTGTTTAGCTCAGTGGTAGAGCACTGGCAATGTATGTGAGGGGGTCCGGGGTTCAATCCCCCAGTGTTTTCTTTTACTAAAAATTAAAAAACAGTTTTATATGTAAAAACTCGTGTCAAAAACTCGTGTCAGAATCTCGTGGGAAACACCAGAAATGAGGTCCACAGAATCCCGAGTTAAACACGTGTTTAAATCACGTGTTTAACTCCCTGGATACCGTTCATCAAAAGTGCACAACACGTGCCTCTGTTACCTGGGGTGCCTACTCAGTCATCAGCACCCACATTGGTCATAACATCCCCTGAATGGAGGCTTCTTCTAAAGGCCATCTCAGGTGATCCCAACAAGGTGTGACTCATAGCAAGCTGTGACTCCCCTTCTTATAACGACGCTCCTACCTCATCGGGGAGCGTGACTGGTGCCTGCTCAGTCATCAGCCACCACATTCGTCATAACAACCACAGAGGCAGGCCGGTTCTAACGTCCACCTCAGGTGATCATAACAATATGTGACTCATAACAAGATATGACTCCCCTTGTTATAATAAGAGCCTACCTTATCCGGGAGTGTGATGGGACCTTTTTGGTATTCAATCTCACCAAACCTCGGTCACAACAACCCTTCAAGGTGGGTTGGTTTAATGGCTATCTGAAGTGATCATAGCAAGAAATTATTCATAACATCAACAAGGATTGACCAATAACAAGCGTCTACCTTATCGGGGAGTGTGACGATGACTGCTCGGTCACACCCCCTCCCCCCTCCACATCAGTCATAACAAACATGGAGGCAGGCCGGTTCTAACCACCGTCTCAGGTGATAATGACAAGGTGTGACTCAAAACAAGCTATGGCTCCACTTGTTATAATGATGCACCAACCTTATCAGGGAGTGTGACGAGGCCCATACATTGGTCATAACCACCCCCAAGGCAGGCCGGTTCTAACAGCCATCCCAGTCCTGCCTGCTCTCTTTGAGGTCCGTGCCATCACTCTCTCAATACCTGCTTTCTCTGAGGTCCGCGCGGTCGTTCAGGGCTGGGCCCAATGGTGGAGTCCATTCACGAGTGTCGGGAAATGGGACTTTGTTAAAGGTGGTTTTGGGGCCAGGGAGAAATGGAATGGGGAGGGGCGCTTTTTGTGGCGGTGTTAGGTTTGTGGCATTCGAAGGGGATAGGGGTGGGAGAGGGATGGGGGGATGGGAAACTGGGTTTGTCGTGAATTGTAATAATTGATACTTGTTTTAGAGTACAGGCCATGTTAAGGTATTATAATAGCTTAATTTGACATATGTGACATCACTATTAATCAATTTTGTTAGTGAGATGCAAGAAATTAGTAAGATGTTGAACATAATTTTTATCTCTACTCTACACCACTTTAATAGGTAAAATACCAATCCAATATGCAGCCATGGGAAGGTGTTGAAAGGCAATGAGACAGTCACTGGGACAAAGATGGTGGACTAGTTATTAGTCATTAGAATGGGGAGGTAGTTTTTGGTTTTTATCCCCTTTACAAAAAGTAAAGGTGATATGACTAGGGGTCATCCATAAATGATGTCATGCCACTGGATGGGGGGGGGGGGGTAGTCAAGCACCCTATACATTCAAATAGTAGGCGTGTGGGGTGGTGAAGTGGTTAGAGTGTCCGCCTGTTGCGCGGGCGGCCTGGGTTCAATCCTGGGCTGGGGTGAGCTGGCTACTATACCCCTCTACATGTCTCCCAGTGGCAACAACTGGGTTATCAAAGGTCTCTTGTAGAACACCGGCTGTTGTGTGTATGGCCCTGTCTATGGGACCAGGCACATTAAAGAACACCTGCCTCGGTAAATGTGTAGGGGTATGGTCTCTATCTTCTCATAGATTCGATCATTCCATAGATACGATCATCCCAGACAGAATTGTCAAACTCTGTTCTCGCCGTGATATGACCTTAGATGTTGCTACGGCGTTAAACCCCAATAACCAACCAACCAACCATTCAAATAGTAAAAATATGACCAAGGGGGGAGAGGTCAAAAAAAGAAAAGAAAATACCATGACATCATTTTATGAACAGTCCCCTAGATATTTAGAAAACTTTGTGAAAATAGCATTTTGAAACTATTTCAGTTTGGAATCTCCTCAACTTTGCTAAGCCACCTCCAACTCAGGGGCGGATTCCTAGGAGTCATGAGCCCATTCCCCCTCCCCCCCTATTTTTTGTGGACCCCTAAACTTTAGAAAGAAGGGAAATTGCTGCACGCATACATGTGAATGCACACAGTTTTAGTACTTAGCCTTTACGCTAAGTCTCCCTTTCTTAAACTTCCTGTATCCACCCCTGCAACCTCCCCCGGATTTGCCCCAAACCTATCCAACCTTGCCTCACACAGTTCAGACATATTAGGGCGGGTACCTCACAGTGGGGACCCATAGTAGGAGACGGGGACCCTGCAGGTAAGTGTGGAGACAAGTACCTCTTATCATATCAGACAAAGATCGAGGGCGAAGAGACCTCGGAAATAAGGTAAGAGAGGACCAGGTTTTCAGACACAGGCAGCTCTGGGGGTGTAGATTGGGGGTCCCGGTGCTGGCGAGTTGAATTAAAGAAAGGCCCAAAGGCCATATTCCACTATATGGTAGTTGGTATTTACGGTTGTTATTATTCAGTGCCACAAGCAATTTGAGAAAGGCCCAAAGGCCATATTCCACTATGTGGTAGTTGGTACTTTCGGTCGTTATTATTAGGTGCCGGCACAAACAATTTGCAGTTTTGATAGCAACATGTTGGTATCCGTGACCGCAAGCAAACTGTAGCAAACCTAAATAAAATAGCACCTACCGCAGACGCCTACCACAAGCAACTAGCGCAAGATCTACAGCAAACACAAAAAATGCATTGCAAATACCAACAAGTTGGTTTCTCCCACCGCAAGCATTCCATAGAAAACCTTTTCATTTACGGTGGTACTTCCAAAGGGCCAACGCAAGTACCATCGCAAGAACCACCACAAGCATGTACCAATATTCCATGTTGTGCTGCCCAGTTTTATTAGAGGTGGGATCAAATGCCAATGTTAATTGCCCTTTGTGAGCAAAACCCCATAGAGTAGAATATGACCTTCCCAATGTTGCCCCGCTGAATTTAAGAAATAGCCATGTCGCCCTGTCAATTTAAGGGGTCTTCACCCATAGTTTTGACCAGTAGGGCAGGTAGGGAGGGGACCTGAGGGTGGGTGGGTGGGAGGGAAGGTGGGAGGGAGGGAGGGAGGGAGGGAGGGAGGGAGGGAGGGAGGGAGGGAGGGAGGGAGGGAGGGAGGGAGGGAGGGAGGGAGAGGGGGAGAGGGAGAGAAGGAAATAGGCAGACTGAGCCCATTTTGATTCGGGGTAAATTGGAAACATGTCTAGTCGTTAGGCGGTGGCTTTATCCAATAAGGGGTCGCTGATGTCGGTCGGAGGGACGCGGGCCTGTTTTACTGCCCCCTAGTGGTGTGAGACGCATACAGACGACTACGCATGCGCAGAATGGGGCTCTCCACACAATCCACTAGCCCTTTAAGGCTATATTCCACGCTGCGGTGTTTGCTTGTGGCACCCTGAAAAACCGCAAGCAAACTGCCGCAAACCTGCTTATGGTAGGGTGCAGCGAGGTGGAATATGCGTGTTTGCGGCACCTGCTTGCAAGGATTTCTAAGGTTTGTTTATGGTACCAGATACCAACATGCAAATTGCTTGCGGCATCTAAAATTAAAGACCACATATGTGATCTACTGCATAGTGGAATATAGCTTTTACCCACAAATGGTAAGGGTACCTAAGCAAGAATATGACATTATTATAATGTTACAGCAATGTTCTGCTTTCGTTCTGTTACCTTATTTTGATGGCACCAAACAAACGTCTTTAGAGCCTTACATTGTGATGTTGTACTTACATTGCGATGTTGTAATGTAATGTTATTGTTACATTCTTGTTACATTCTTTCATGTTATCATAACATTATCAAAACGTTCTTTACTAGGAAGGTCTCAACTTCTCCAGAATATAATGTTATTATAACATTCTTATTCTAGTAAGTCTTAACTTTACCTAGAATAACTTAACTGCTACATGAAATGTAGAGACTAAACCGAAAAGTATGGTTGCAGAACATGTTTGTTACGTCGCTGCTAACCTCACTTTTGGGATGTGGAGTCTAATGGGCCTAGGCTAAAGGTTTTGGGAACAAGGCTTTATTGGAAGGGTTCACAGCACAGGTTCGTGAAGAAAGGTGTATTGATACTCAAAACAGTGTTGTTCGTGAAGGGTTAAAGTTGTCGCTCGTCCTACAGTCTGCCGTTGGGGTGGGCAGTTTATCATGACTTAATACTACCCCCACATGACTTCATCTTAAGGGGAATGAGGCAAACTTTCATATTTAGTGGAAGAGATATATATGTGAAAGGGTCAAAAAGGTAACAACAAGGAGATGAGGAGGGTTTATGTATCAATGTTTAAATGGAATCCCTGCCAAACACTTGACGTTATTATAATGTTGCAATGCAACGTTCTGGTTTTGGTCTTGTTATATTATTTTGAAGGCTGCCAATAACATTGCTGCAATGTATAGTTGTAACATTGGACTGCTACTATATTATAACGTGCTGGCTATGTTATTTAATCTTAACAGAATGTTCTCATAACATTCAGTTTTGAGGTTTTAACTTGACCATCAATAATGTAATTATTACGTGCCATCTTAGTAAGTAACAGCCTGACTAAAAACGTATGGTTACGGAATCCTTCTGTTACCCCCCAGGTTGGCTGGATTCATCCTCTTTGTAAGTCAAGATGTAACTATGTTTAGGCTCAGTAATGCAAAGATGTACTGCTCTTTAAATGAATTACACTTTAAATATCCATTACAATGGTAAACAATAAGATAAGAGTCTTGTCTTCAGAAAGATAGTTCATCTATACAATATGTGTCCACTAACCATGAGCAAATTATGTTATAGTCTTAACATAACTGTGATTTCACTTTGTGAGGGTACTGGGGTGGGGCTTCTGCTTCTGAATTTAGGCCCCCAGTAGCTTCTGCCGATCATATAAGGCAATGATAGGGGGGACCCAGCACTGACAAGTGGTTCTTTGGGTTCAATTCCTGGTTGGTGCTGTGTTCATTAAGGGATGAGGTACGGCAAAAATTGATCCCCTGCTGTTTACCTGCCCTGCCACCTTCATCTCATAGATACAATCACCCAGGATAGAATCCTTACCAGCCTTTTTGGCCTTAAAAATGACCCTGGCTCTCATAGGGTGTAAAACATCCATCACTCACTCACTGAATGTGATTTAATTTCATTGCCTGTGTCCTGTGAGATTAGACCATTTTAGTCAGTGAAGGTGATACATGCCAGGAGAAGGATATTGACAGAAAACCTTTCACTTTCGAGATCTCACAACCTTAACCTTAAGTATCAAAAATTGCCTTGGATATAAGTCATATAACCAAGTAGTGATTTTACACCTTTTGCACCAGTTGTGTATCCTGCTAGTGTTATATGCCCAAATCAATCTGTTGGGGCCTGCATTCCAGCCAGCCAAGTACAAAAGTGTTGGCTTCATGGCGCCTTTGGTTGAGCGTACTGCGCAGCATCGTGAAAAAGATGTATGATGTCTTGAAGGCCGCATTACCTTTAACGCCAAGAATAATGAGCCGTAGCAAGCAGCCTGAACGTTCATTATGGCACAGTGCTGACACGAGTGGGAAATTGCTGAACTAAAAAGCACAGAACTTTGTGGTAGAAGCAACAATGCTAGATAATTTGATCAATTCAATCAGCTTTATCAGTTTACTTTATAGAACATTTTTGAACATACACCAGATGTTCTAGGACAATGTCTGTGTGATTGAATAGTTCGCAGTTAAAAGATACGCAAATAATTATCCATCAATAAGTCATGATTAAGTCATATTCAATCTTTCAAAGAAGAGTGTAGCTCCCTCAAATATGTTAAGAGGACTTTGTTGATCTTGGTATTTAACAGTTTGTTTCAGGGGCGGATACATGATTTTCAAAAGGTTGGCTAAGTACTAGAACGCACTTGGGTCGCCCGCCACCTCGAAAAAAAAGGGCGGGGGGTGGGCTCAGGACGTCCAGGACCCCCCTGGATCCGCCCCTGAGTTTGAGCTGTGCTTGCCTGGGTTGGTAATTTACAAACTGCAGCAGTGATCGCTACAGGATTTCAAGAATGGCGTTGAAAGTCGTGAGCTAAAATGTTTCGAATTTGTGTGTACATATTCATCGTTATCATTATTCTTTTTTTTAACTCTATGTGTAGTTTGAGTCTCAACAAAGAGAAGAAAAGGGCGTGGGGAGGTAAGGACCCCCTGGAAATCCCCCCCACCCACAGACCCACCATTGTGTAGTCACTGAATACTTCTCATGAACAAAACTACAAGTAATCCTAATTATAAGTCTCTGTACTGAGAGGAATTACTAGATTCATGTGAGTAAACAACGTTGCAGCACGATTCCTTTGAAGACAAGTTACTAAAGATCTGTGTAGAAGATACATGCCATTGTTAGGGGCACGTCTTTACTTCAGGCCCTCTTTGGGGGCACTCTGATGGGGGCTGGTCACGTGGGGAGACCACGTGACTGCTGCTATGTGACCGACCCAGACAAACAGCCATGGGGGGCAAAGGCTGTATTCCACTATCCGATTTCCCTGCTGATTCCAAAAGTTTGTAGTACGAATATTGGTTAAAGAAAGGAGCGAGTGAATATATATTTTTGTAGTGCCGTGATCATCTCTATCCAAGAAATTACGACACCGAATTTTACATGAATATCTCTATTGGTTTGAATTTTACAAACAATATATAATTTCAAAGTGAGAGTCCCTGCCTGCACATGGTGCATTTTTTTTTTTTTGACGTCACGAACAGACAAGGAGAACAATAGAAAACATGAGAAATAATCAAACCTTTTTATTCTCATCTGTTTTAATGAGTCTCATAATGTTCAAAATAACGAAATCGAATAATTGTAAATGTATTTTTGATCGATTTTATATTTTTGAAAATCGACAATAATGGCTTTTATGTGTGACATCTCACACAGACGTCCACATTTAGGAACACAGGGATCCAATATGTTTCCCTAAAAGAAAACTTTATTAAGTATCAAAATAAGCTATCTATAATCACAGAAATTATATGTGCCTTTGTTAGTGGTATATCTACTATATAAAATACAAATTAAAAACAAATTAAATTTCACTGGCCCCTCCCTTTAATCATGGACATGCTATGTATCATAACAACATGTTTAATGCCCTTTCAAAAATGATATGTAGGATGTATATTCTCTTGCAATAATACTTGTGAAAAGTTGTATGTAACACAACACCAATAGTCAAAATCGGCTAGTGGAATATAACCTGAAGGGAGCTAGGGCATGGGGTGGGGGTGGTAGGGGGAGTTTACTATCTATAGGTAAAGAAGAGACTAGGTGTTCCTCGAACAATGACCCTGTGGGAAGGACGTGCTTCTTGAAAATTAGTCACCACGTGAGAGTTTTCCAATCTTTTAAACAATGACAGTGGAAACTGCGGCCAGTGACCTTTTGCATAAACAATGTATGAACATTACACCCAGAAAGCACAAACAAAAATCAGAGAAGCACATTCTTGTTAGCAAAACATGTGATATTAAGGATAAACAATGAATGAGGATAGTGCGATGGATGTGCAATACAAATTCACAGGTAACAACGATATTTTCACATACTTCCCGACATGCTTTTTGAGAAGTATGTGAAAAAATCGTTGTTACCTGTGAATTTGTATTGCACATCCATCACACTATCCTCATTCAATGTTTATCCTTAATGTCACATGTTTTGCTAACAAGAATGTGCTTCTCTGATTTTTGTTTGTGCTTTCTGGGTGTAACAGTTATTGCTGGGATTCTGGGAGGGTTCTTGAAGGTGGGAAGGTGTTATTTTTATTTCCGCTAAATTCATCTGTTAGACGAATTCTAAAATGTATTTGATCAGGAAATATCTAAGCCATTATGTGGTTTGTTTAGTTCATAGTGTAGCTTATAATCCAGAGTTGGGCTGAAGGCTTTCTGACTCATTTGAATTTGTTTGTAATTTCTTCCTTACAATGGCCCTCTTACCTTTCAAGTTTTGATATAAGATGTGTTAAATAGCCAATAATCTTAACTTGACATAAAACATGACTTTAAATCTTCCAGGCAAGAAACAGCTGTTTTTGTAGTTGATAATATAGATGAAAATACAATAGTCAGGGATGTCAGGATAACCTCCCATAGTTTTTTAACACAGTTTATATTTTCTCTAAAATAGCAATTTTTCAGACGAGATCTAGTATTTATCTGTTTATATTTCAAAAATTAGCAAAAAGTCCATGTATGTACAGAGATATATTGAAAATTGCCCCCATACACTCGGCACTGGTGGCAAATGCCAATATCTCCAGCTTCTGGGGGATTCCCCTCTATGAATAACCTTGTGTGAGTTACTTTGCTGCGCTGAATGTATCCATCTCCAAGCAGGCTATATACAAGTTTGCTTGGAATGTGGAGGGCTCCAGCAGGATTTTACCAGCTGTTTAAGAAAAATGGGATTGTCCTGCATTAACCTATAGAAGAGTGTGTTGTAGTGTCCAACAGGAAATTCTTCACTATAATTTCTTATTAACTGCATGTGCACTTTTTAAAAACTTATGCAACTTCAAGGTACTTTACATCAAGTTATTACTGATGACAACTCTTGATCATCTTGAGGACCCTTTGATGAGAAGTTCAGGTTAGGATAAGATATAATTGCAATTGTTCCATTTAGGGCTGACACACTTTCAACTTTGCTTAATTTATGAAAAGGTATTTACCCACTCCAATTTCAGCAGAGGGGACTCCAAAGAGTTGTAAGGACAATACCAATTGCATGAAGTAATACTACCACAAGAAAAGTCCACTTATATCCTTAATTAAACCATAACCCTAATGGTATTTTCTACCCACACCAATTTTGTAGAACAGGTTCCCAATAAGTAATAAAGCCAATAATAGAAAGTAATACCAGCAGAAAAACACATCATTAAGCCTCTGTAAAACCAAGTCCTTTTATGAAATGGTATTTTCTATCCTTTCAACAATAAGGCAGATTGTTAAACCAAGGCACATTTGGAAAGAAAGATTTATGTTTCCAGAATGGAAAACTATTGTGGCGGTATGTTCCAATTGATGCTGTACATTAAAATAAACATATAAATATGCTTTGTATCTATAGTAGTTGAAATATCGTTGTTTTAGTTGTTGTTGCTTGTTTATTTTGGCTCAGAATGTTTAGAATAAGCACACACAAAAATACATTGATATTTGTCAAATGAATTTGAATCAAAATTAATTACTTTTATTATCGCAAAGGAATAGATCACACTTCCCTTGAAACAAATGAAAAACAAATATTAATGAACCAAATACATCTTAATGCTTGTGAAACTACTGTTGATTTATTCATTTTACAGTATTTCAGAAAAAGAATTTCATGCAATTTCAGACCAATGTATATCGTGCTGAACCTTTGGTTCCTCAAAAAACCTTTAGGATCACTCTCCATAGGCAATGTTATCGAAGACTACCTTGCTTCAATGAAATAATCCTCGGACTATATGAGAGAATATGTGCGTATTTCGTAAGTTGGTCTGATATACAATGCCAAAAACCTGCCCTTTCTGGTTTGGAGGACGTCTAAATGTGAAATGGACTCTCCCTCACCAATATCTAGCTGGAGGAAGTGTAGGAAGGTCCCCTCCTCTGTGTAAACTCCCACCTCAGTCCTACCACTGACAAATACGTGCCCACTATATATCCCTGACACATCACTTGGTCTGTAACCCTCCTCCTTTACCGTGACAGTCTGATTATTATTTAGATTTCTGATCACTAAGGTTTGATCTGAGGAAGCCACACCCCAATACAAGTTAGTGTTGCTGAGGAAGGTGCTGCTGAATCCTGAGATGGTCGGGTCGTGGGTTATCTTATACTTGTACTCTCTGGGGAATAAGGGGCCATAGACGTAGCTAGTTTTGTTGTTGTAAAGAATGATGACCTTTCCATTAATTGCCAACTTGGTTGAAGTTTGGCCTTTGAACCTTGCTGGTGTCCATGTTCTTTTCAAGTCTAGATCATTATTATAGATCCCTACTTGGGTGGAATAGCCCTGACGCAGTTTGTCATAGTAGGCCTCTGCTCGGTTAGGGCAGACAACGTTAAAGGTTGGGAAATAGGTGTCAACGACCTCAGCCTTGCAGGTTTTTGCATTTGTGTCTAATGTGATTTTCCGCACCCATTTGCTGCTGTACTGGACAGCGATAAATGTGGTCTCGTCCAACCAGCAAAGATCACTTATGAATCCGGAGATCTTGCATGTCATCAATTGGGTCGCTGAAAAGGTAAAAATCATATAAATATAATGATATTTATGTTGATATTGTATAAATTATGTACAGATATAAATATATCGCACACACATATGTATGAATGTATGTATGTATGTATATATGTATGTTGTATGTATGTATGTGTGTAATTATGATGTTTGTTTTGGATTCATCCAATAATCACTCATAACCATGGACGTGGAGCAGTCTTCATGTTTGAACAATCAAAATGGGTTTTGTTGTCATGTGACTATGTAAACCCCCAACTCAACCGTTTTGAATCACTTGCTCACCTTCCCCCAAGTTGCAAAGACCTCCCGTTTTAAGTTTTACTAGATTTGTTGTATATAGGGGATGTTTAATCAATATTAAAAATGCAATATTCATTTAGGTTTTTTGATAATGTCTTATACTTTGGTTGTGAAATACAGCAACATTGTGCCACACCTTTACGTGCTATAGATTGTAATTTGACTGTGACTTTACTAGGGACAAATGTTATGTACATCAACATTTTGGACATTTTTACATGACTTATCATAGACTTCTCAAAGTCATGTTTTGTACATTTTCAACTCAACATGATCATTTGCTATCCTTGCTACTCTGAGATTGTATTGAATCTCAAAGAATATATAATGCCCTATTCACCCTGGTACATGGTTTGTAATAGGTGTCTGCAATCTGCGAACATTTGGAATGTGGGAAAATTGTAGGCCTCTGCGACCTGCTACCTTGCAAAATTATTCAACATGTTTAATATTTTACCTGTGTGATTCTAGGCAAGATTGTCTGAGAAAATTATCAGAAGGCAGCTGTATTCTTAGTATGAATGCTATGCGATCAATTTCTCTAGCTTGCAATCATTTTCTCTACCAAGAGCTTATTTGTAAATTCATGAGATGAATTGTTCACAGGTATCTACTACAGAAACTTGGACCAGGCAAATGGGGCTAAACCTACAGTGAATGGGGCTATACTCTCACATCGCAACCAGCATTAAGCCCATCCCACATTGGATATATGCTAGGGTTGGACAAGGGTTGGACAAAATTAGTGTAAATGCCATCCTTGATTCCTTAGGTTGGCCTTACTGATGTAAGCAAGAATTATGTTTTTCTATATCTTCAAGGACTGCTTTAACATTATTATTTCTTAAGTTTCATCAGTTGGTAGATTTGTAGGTTTGCCAGCCAATCAAAATGCTTTATTTCAGGGCAAAATAGGGTTGGACATTATAAGGTAGGCAGACAGGCTTTAACATTGGTTCCTATGGGGAAAATGCCTAAATATAAAGCTACATTTTGCCAAATTTAGGAGCAATGTGTTGCTCAAATTGCTTTTGTTAGTTTTGTATTATAAAACTCTCTTTAGGGAATAAGAATGGTGCCAGTTTTGAAAACATTTCATAGTAAACCTTCGTATTGGTGTAAACTAGGATGGACTTATTGTTGGCGAATATGTGACGATGAAAACCAGGTGTAAAACCCACTTAAGTCTCCCTACTGGGTGTTAGTCTTTAGAAATAGGACACTTACTGTTAGTGGGGGCTGCAAGTGGTACTTCAGCATCTTGTCCTTGAGCATGGTATTCTGCTTTTGCTTTCTGATCCAGACTGTCAGCTGTTAGAAGTTTAAATATGGAAATAAACAGTTAATGGGAACCTAAAAACCTTTGATTTTATATGCTATGGTGCTCAAAAAGCAACATTAGTACCCATACAAATATGAACACTCAAAACATATCATGAACTGCAACTTCACTCAAAAACCTAGTCCCGAACTTGTCCTAAGAAATTCTAGAGATATTTCCATTGTATGCATCACAGTTCTTGGCGAAAGGGAATGTTTTCTTACAAGTATGAACAAGTT
Source organism: Lepidonotus clava (assembly GCA_936440205.1). Lineage (NCBI taxonomy): Eukaryota > Metazoa > Annelida > Polychaeta > Phyllodocida > Polynoidae > Lepidonotus > Lepidonotus clava. Next base: position 46,892,570 of record OW387145.1, read on the forward strand.
TAATTAATAGAGTAAATCAGTTTCTGTCTATGTAGGCAAATCGAGGTACAGTTTTAGGGGTGCTTGCCAGGTGCACGCCCTCTCTATTTTGGACCAAATTAGATTGTTTAATGTATGAATTCAAGTGGCCGGAGGGCACACCGATAATTATCATGCCCTATTTTGTCAACTTCCTGGCACCGCCCCTGAAATCAGCCACATACAGCAAATAGTCCTCCACTTACCATCAATTGCAGTACCAGCCTTGAAATACTGCACCACTAGGAACACCAGTATGGCCGTTCTGATTAGCGCCATAATGGAGTAGGTATCAAACAATGACTGGTAGCTTCAGTAGCTCCCTGTGTAGTTCGGAGTTGAGGGTTATCAGTAGGGAGTTAGTAGGTGCTCAAGCCAGGTGGCCATTTCTTACAGTGATAACAGATGAGACTCAGTTCACATTGATAGAACTCCTGAAATTTGGTGTAGCATACAACCATGAGATAATTAAATTGGGATAAATAGGGAACCATAAGATCAGGCAAGAGTGAATTGTAGCTGTAACTATAAGTATTTTACACACAGTATATCTGGAAATAACATCCAGAAAGCATTATATGTATCATTTAACAATTTCTTTTATGTCAGTCTATTAAATATAAGAACAACTAATTGAAACCAATGCTACATGACATCTCTTGGCTTTTCTTGGAATGCTTGTGTATGTTCTGAAGATTTATAAACCAGATGTTCCAGACAGTAGCTCTCAGTGATATATTTAACATCACAGTCACAGAACTATTACATGGCGTGGTCACTGGTTACAACTTGACTGTCACAGATTTGGTTAATATAAAATAAATACAATATATGTTTCATTATATCAAATAAATAAATATCTCCTACATGCCCCCTACAACCCATCAATCCAGTTGTACATCTTCATCTAAACACATAGGACTCAACTCATCTGAAGCAGGTAGAGCTACAACTCCCCAAAGCCACACTTGAAACCCAATTGCAACAGTTAAATCTACAACTCCCGCTGGCCACATTCCAAACTCAACTGAAATAGATAGAGCTACAACTCCCCCTAGCCACACTGCATGAGTGATATCAACTCAACTCTTGGAAGTTAACTTGTCTAGTTATAATCAAGGTGAATACATTCATTTACTTGAGTAACTTAATGTTAACTCAGCCAAAATATCAAATTTTATCATGCGCGTATCACTAATTTCTCGGGGAATTCAAATAAATGGCACAATGTAGGTCAGATTTGTTTTCCCCAATCAGTAAATGTATCTTACCAGAGCAGGTGCCTTCTTCACCTAGATCACATTAAAGTTTAAGTTTGACAATTGTTTTGCTAACATAACTGAGTGTTGCAGCATGCTATTACATGTAATTGACTTACTTTTAATATCATAATTGGTCTCTAACACTGATAAGGCATGTATTGAACTGTACTAGTAATCTATGCATTTTGACATATATGAAGAGTAATATGACCTTAAGGATTGATTCTTTAGGTTTGAAAAATCTAAACCAGAATATTGTAGAAGACTATTTCAGAATGTTAAAGAACATGTTTGTATGTGATATTGATTTGACTAATACAAATAATAAAGAACCTATTAAGGATTGAAGGATTTTGTACACCATAACACCTTGCTTAGATTCATTTATCATCATTGAAAATCGTGTTTTAAGTGGAAACTTCCACATCATTGATGTGGCAAGGGAACTGGTTATGAATTTTTTAGGCTTTCCTAAATTTGTCTTTCCTAACTGTATAACCATTATACAGAATTAAAAAGATTTCCTTCCTACCATGGATATCTGATTGATAGTACTAATATTTTATGTACTTACAGGTTAATTTGGACAAATATATAGAATAAGCCACTTGGGAGAATATAGAAACTTTACAAATGTTTGCTATATAAATATTCATAAAGAATTGATTTTCAAATCAACTCAAAAAATAATCAACATAAACGGATAGAAAATGAATGGTCAATATTAGTTTTCAATTACATCAAGCAACACATAATAGAATGATTAGTGAAACTTTCTATACTTAAGCCTTGCGACCCAACGCATAGTGTGATATAGCCTTAACACAGGCCTAACCCGAATCAGACACAACTAAAGCCTGGTGGTCGGGGTGGCCCAGTGATTAGTTTCAGTAGCCTTTAGTTTCAGTAGCAAGTTGGTAATCAACAGAGTTGGTCCAAAGTGCCATACATAGATTTTCTGCCCCGCGCCCCTCGAAGGTCTGTGCTGACAGACAGTCTGCGCATGTCTCAACCGACCGGAAGTTGTCTGCCACTGGTCCTGGATGTACATAATCACCTTAGGTTAAGACACGCTGATACCAGTACCAGATGCACACGCACCTGTTAGAAGCAGACTTTGTATCACCTGTTGTAAGGTAAATCTAATAAAACTTATCATGAAGGTCTATATTATGTACTTCGTTCAGGATAGGTTTGCATAAAAAAATGTTTATCATGGTTAGGATACAATACAGTACCAAAAAATGTTTTCACCAAATAGAATTTTTTTCATTTTCATTTTCATTACTTATTTTTAATTTGAAGTAGAAAGCATCCTTCCTATGTGACCGACAAGACAGACAGCAAGAGAGGGGTAAAGGCTGTATTCCACTATCCGATTTCCCTGCCGATTCCAAAAGTCGGCAGTGGGAATAATAGTTAATCATAGACATGCTATATATCATTAGAAAGGATTTTAATTACCTTTGAAATGATATGAAGGATGGATGGTCTCTTGCAATAATACTTGTGAAAAGTTGTATATATAATAAAAATACTAACGGTCAAAATCAGCTAGTGAAATATAATCTAAAGGGGTAGTTTACCATTTATAGGTAAAGAAGAGGCTTGGTGTTCCTCGAAGGTGGGAAAGTGTTATTTTGATTTCCACCAAATTCATCTGTTAGACAAATTCTAAAATGTATTTGTGATTACCATTTTTGCTGAGTTCGATCAGAAAATATCTAAGCCATTATGTGATTTGTTTAGTTTATAGTGTAGCTTATAATGCAGGATGGTGCTAAAGGCTTTCTGATTCATTTGAATTTGTTGGTAATTTCTTCCTGACAATGGCCCTTTCACCTTTCAAGTTTTGATACGAGATGTATTAAACAGCCAATAATCTTAACTTGATATAAAACATAACTATAAATCTACCAGGCAAGAAACAGCTGTTTTTGTAGCTTATAATATAGATGAAAATACAATAGTCAGGGATGTCAGGATAACCTCCTATAGTTTTTCAACACACTTTATATTTTCTATAAAAAAATAACAATTTTTCATGTGAGATCTAGTATTTACCTGTTTATGGTCACAATAACGAAGCTTATTGATGTATAATGAAAGCGCAGGAGTTCGCCTGCCGTCTCCATGTATGTTGCACGGTTACCGTTGTTAGGGGGGAGTGTGACATCACCCAGTTACCCTGTGACGTCACCGAACCATTGCCTTCCGTCACTTGAGCTGCAGGCGTCGTGCTGTCGAAAACTTACCTGTTTTATTGTAATGTGTCTTTGTAATAAAGCCATGTTTGTTAATAATTGTCAGCCCCAAAATGGCAAAATGCCAGGATATTGAATATTTATCTAAATATTTAGTAATAAAGATAAAATTTTCTCCATGGATTAACAAAAAGTCATAAAAGCTATTGTACTTATAAGTTTTGATCTACAAAAGATAATCTCTTTCGGTTTGAACTTATAATACAATCTAGTCATGATTTTCCAAATGGGTTTCAATTTTTGACAAAATCTGGAACATTTTGTTGTTTCCATGGTAACCAAACATCTGATGTTAGGTAATTTTTAGGGTAAAAACATTCCATTAACGTTTCAAATAGAATGTTTTTCACACTATTTGGAATGTTCAGAGTGGGTTTACTAAATTCTACTCAAAAAGTTGATTTAAGACATTTTCATCCCTATGTTTCACAAATCTATCCATATTTCCTTTAATATTAGCCTCAGGGCTTAAGATTATAACCCCCTTGGAGCATCCTTTCTGTGTGTTGGGTCACTAATATATTTAAAAAATTAGCAAAGATTCCATGTATGTACAGAGATATATTGAAAATTGCCCCCATGGACTCTGCAATGGTGGCAATTCTGGAGGATTCCCCTCTGTGCATAATCTTGTGTGAGTTACTTTGCCGCGCTGTATGTATCTCTAAGTAGGCTATATACAAGTTTGCTTGGATTGTGAAGGGCTGCAGAAGGATTTTACCAGCTATTTAAGAAAAATGGGATTGTCCTGCATTCACTTAAAGAAGATTGTGTTGTAATGTGTGTTTCTTTACTATAATTCTTTATTAACTGCATGTGCACTTTTAAAAAACTTATGTAACTTCATGGTACTTTACATCAAAATATTCCTCATGACAACTCATGATTATCTTGAGGACCTTTTGATGAGAAGTTCAGGTTAGGATAAGAGATAATTACAAGTGTTTCATTCAGGGCTGACACACTTGCAATTTTGCTTAGTTAATGAAAAGATATTTTACCCACTCCTATTTCAGCAGAGGGGACTCCAAAAGAGTCATAAGGACAGTATCAGTTGCAAGAAGTAATACTTCCATAATAAAAGTCCACTTATCCTTTATTAAACCACAACCTTGATGATATTTTCTAACCACTCCAATCCAGTCATAAAGCCAATACCAGAAAGTAATACCAGCAGAAAAATATATCATTAAGCCTCTATTAATCCAAGAGCTTTTGCGAAATGTTATCTTCTATCCTTTCAAATTTCAGTTGTCTAGACTCTTAATGATATTTTGATCACAAAAACCTCATAAGCTAATACTGAGAAAACAATAAGGCAGATTATTAAACCAAGGCACATTTGGAAAGAAAAATTTATGTTTCCAGAATGGAAAACTAATGTGGCGCTATGTTTTCCAAGTGATACCGTATATCAAATAGACACATAATTAATATGCTTCGTATCAATAGTAGTTGGAATATTGTTGTTGTTGTTGCTGTGTTTATTTTATGTTCAGAATGTGCAAAAATAAAAATACAGTCATATTTGTCAAATGAATTTGAATCAAACATAATTACAAAGGAATTGATCACACTTCCCTTCCTTGAAACAAATGAAAAACAAATACTACAAGTATTAATGAACCAAACACATGTCAATGCTTGTGAAATTACCTTATTTATTTATATTACAGTATTTTAGAAACTGACTTTTATGCAATTTCAGACCAATATATACATCCCTTAACCTTTCAGTCATAATTAAACTTTAAGCAAAACCCTGCACAAACATTGTCATCGAGGACTACCTTGCTTCAATGAAATAATCCTCTGACTAAGTGAGAGAATAAGTGCGTATTTCGTAAGTTGGTCTGATGTACAGTGCCAAAAACCTGCCTTTTCTGGTCTGGAGGACGTCTAGATCTGAAATGGACTCCCCCTCAGCCAGGTCTAGCTGGAGGAAGTGCAAGAAGGTCCCCTCCTCTGTGTAAACTCCCACCTCAGTCCTACCACTGACAAATACATGCCCACTATATATCCCTGACACATCATTTGGTCTGTAACCCTCCTCCTTTACCCTGACAGTCTGATTAGTATTTAGATTTCTGATCACTAAGGTTTGATCTGAGGAAGCCACACCCCAATACAAGTTAGTGTTACTGAGGAAAGTTTTACTGAATCCAGAGATGGTCGGATCGTGGGTAATCTTATACTTGTACTCATTGCGGGAGTCATTGTCATAGATGTAGCTAGTTTTGTTGTTATAAAGTATGACAAAGCGAAAATTTATCGCCAGCTTAGTTGAACCTTGGCCTTTGTACCTGTCTGGTGTCCATGTCATTTTTATGTCCCATTTGTTATAATAGATCCTTACTTCACCGGAGGATGGCCAGCGCGCTCTGTCATAGTAGGTCATTTCACTGTTAGGGCAGACAACATTATTGGTGGGGAAATAGCCGTCAATGACCTCAGCCTTGCACGTCTTGGCATTTGTGTCCAATGTGATCTTCCGCACCCAATTGTCACTCCACTGGACAGCCACAAATGTGTTCTCATCTGACCAGCAAAGGTCGGTTATGACTCCAGAGATCTTGCATGTCATCAATAGGGTTGCTGATAAAAAAAACCATATAGATATGATATATTGATATTGTTTATATTACATATATAGATAGATACATTCGACATAAGTGTTTATATATGATGTGTGTATTGAACTCACCGAAAATGAGATTATAACCATGGATGCAGAGCAGTGGTCATGTTCCAACAACTGCAATTGGCTCTGTTGTCTGGCAACTATCTAGACCCCCAACTAAACGGTTTTGAATCACTTGCTCACCTTCCCCTGAGTTGCTCAGACCTTACATTTTGAGTTTTACTAGGGACAATGTATACAGGGGAGGTTTAATCAACATCATATATTTATTGTGTCCATATTTCATTTCCTGTTACTTCTTTGTTATAATTTATAATAACTTTATGGCACATATAAGTATTGGTATTATTATATAGATATATATTTCAGGGGAATGTCTTGAGGCTAATACTCATTAATATGCATATCATGTCACCTGACCATGTTGGCGCCAAGGTAGTTTGAACGTGGTCGCAATTGGTCTCAGACATTTCCTACGTGTTGTATTTTTTGTGAGAGACAAGCAAACTCGCATCATATTTGGGATTGATGTCTCATATTGCTTAACTACTGGAGCTGCTATATCCATTGCACATATACCCATCTCACTAAATATGCTGCCATCTATTGGCAATGCAGGACAGTCTTCCTGGACTCCCCTTTTGAGTCCTTAAAGCATTATTGGCATACACATTCATTTCTTCCCAATGTTGCATTATCATAAAGTTTAGAATAATGTGCTGACGTAATGACACATTGATGGGCTGTGTAAACTGGGCTTTAACCTCACACAGTCAGCTGTCAAATGCTTTAATTGGCCAAATTGGCATGGGTATTGGACTTTAAGCCCTCTACTCAGCTGTCTGTTGGAAAGTACTTATTTAATCTGAATGGGTATAGAAAACCATTTAGCATCAGTTGGCTGATTGAGTTAAGAATATCTTGTGGGTGCATGTATAGACAAGGGCTACTCACTATTGGTGGGTGCAGCTAGTGGTGCTCCAGCATTCTGTCCTGGAGCGTGGTATTCTGAGTCTGCAGTCTGGTCCAGACCCTCAACTGTTAAATGTTAAAGTGTTGCAAAAATAACAATTAGTGAACATTTTAAGACCCTCAATTAATAAGTCATTTGCTGAAATAGTATCATCAGTCTCCAGAAAGAAATGAACACTCAAACTATATCATTAAGGGGCTTTCCACGAAGTACATAGGCACATTTTATAACATTTCAAACACCCCATCCCCCTAGGGCAAAAGCATGCAATATATTTATACAGTAAAGTACTCACATTTTCAAAAATCCAGACCCTTCCCCCCCCCTTAGTGCATACATAACAATGGAAGGCCCCTAACTTCCCTTCCAAATCCACTACTTTTGATCAAATCCTAGACCCAAACTTGCTCTCAGAAATTATAGAGCCATATCCACTGCATGCAACAAGCTTGATGGCAAAAGGGAATGTTTTTCTAACAGGTATAAACAAGTATCATTAGTAAAGTGAATCAGTTTCTGTCTATATAGGAACACCGGCCACATACAGCAAATAATTCTGGACTTACCATTCATTGCATTACTGGCTTTGAAATACTGCACCACTAGGAACACCAATATGGCCGATTTGCTTAGCACCATAATGGAGTAGGTATCAAACAATGACTGATGATACCAGCTTTAGTAGCCCCCTTTGTAGTTTGAACATGTGGTTTATCAGTAGAATACTTAGTAGGCATTCAGGCCAGGTGGGCATTTCTTACACTGAGGCTCAGTTCATATTGATAGGACTCCTTTAATCTGGTGTAGCATACAACCATGAGATAATTAAATCAGGATAGATAGGTGACTTAGGATGAGGTCAAAGTAAATTGTATCTATGATTATATTTCTTTATACAGGATATAATTATATGAAAACAAAATACTGGGAAGGATATGTGTATCATTTAACACTTTCTTTTATGCCCGCTTATTAATACAAGAACAACAACTAATTAAAACCAACACTGGGTGACACCTCTTGACTTTCCATGGAATGTTTGTAAATGTCCTGAAGGTCTATAAACTAAATGATGCAGCTCTCAGTGATATATTCAATATCACAGTCAGAGAAATAAACTATGGCTTTTTCACTGGCTACAACTAGACTCTCATAGTTTTTATTGATATAAAATAATTCCAAATCTCTTACATGCCTCCCTATGACCCATCAATACAGTTGTAAATCTTCATCTCAAGCATATAGGACTGGAAACCACTGAAGTATTTAGAGCTAGGACCACACTCCATGAATGATGCCAACTCAACTCATATACCTCTTGGGAGTTAACTGCAATGTGGATCATTAACCTGAGTAATTCAATGTTAACTCGGCCAAAGTAGTGAAGGTTATCATATATCATTACTGATTTCTCAAGGATTTCAAATAAATGGCACGATGTAGGTCAGATTTGTTATCCTCCAAAAGTTGGTGTATTTTACCACAGCTGGTGTCTTATTCACCTGGATAATGATAAAGATTAAGTTTGAACATTTCTTCGCTACCGTACCTGACTTTTGCAGCATACTATTACACATAATCAACTTACTTTTATTATGCTGAGTTAGACAAAACCACTGGAGACTGTAGAAAATATAAAAATTGTATCTATCTACTTAGATAATAAATGATTTTTCAAATTGACTCAAAATGTAAAAGAATAAGAAACAGATACGTAGTGAAAAGATTAGTTCTCAATTATGGTAAACAACACATAATAGAATGATTAATGAAACTTTCTATACTTAAGACTTATGGGATGTTTACATATTCTACAGAATGCACCTTAATCTAGAATAGTCTGCAGGTCAAACACAGGGCATGTGCTATCCGTGGTAGGGAGAAGTGAATATTATTTTGACTATCAAAATGAAATACTAAACAGCAACTTGTAAGTCTATTGTTTTCTGTTTAATTATATTATACATGGTCAGGGTCGGGGTGGCCAACGTCGTTGAGGCGTTGGTACCACTTGTTGGCATTGGCCCTTCATGGGTTCGAGTCCCATGGAGTGCAGCATGCATGGAAAAGGACATTTGGATGACCCCTGCACGGAAATGTGCCCAGATGCTCCACAGGACCCAAAATGGTCCACAGGACTGCAGTGGAAGAGCATTTAATAAAGTGAACTCAGCCTGTATAAAAATACAATAAAAAAAAAAAAAAAAAAAAAAAAAAAGAACATGTCAAACATACAATTGTCTGGTCTTCAGCCAGTCTCAGTAAAAACATCTGATATGTAACTATCTGGCATCAGGTTCAGTAAATAATAAGCTTAAGGTTGGGGAGGAAAAGAAAAATGATATTGCATTAATGCATATTGGACGCTTTAAAGAAGCTACCCCTTACTCAAACCAAGGGTCTGGGGATTTACTTCTTTATAGAAACTTAGACCTTCCTTTCTTCCCTAATGCCCCATACCCACTAGACAACCTTTAATACACAGTTGGCCAACAGGATCGGCACTGAAATCGGCTGATTTTTACAATTACCTGTCAGTATAGTATATTGAAATATGCATGTTTGATCTGAACCAGTCCCCAAATCGGCCGATTCTAGGTGAAGACTTGACCGATTTCAGCGCCAATCTGTCAGCTGACTGTGTAAAGGTCACCTAGTGGGTATGGGGGTTTAATTCCAACATCAATTTTAGGGACAGACTGTGTGTCGCCTGTTGTAAGGTAAATCTAATGATGTATCACGTATTTTGTGTGTATGTGTTGTTTTTTTTATCATTATTATTTTATATTTAGCATCTTCACGTGATCTTGTATGTAGGTCTATGTTATAAATGCATGTAGGGCAAAAAGTTCAACAAAGGCCAATTTCACTTAGCTTATAAGACAGAAGCAGATAAAGGATTTTGAAAAAGGGGTTTCATATTTACTATAACATTGAGCATTTGTGCACACAAGCGCAATCATTTTTTTCTCTATCTGAAGTCTAAGTCTTCCCCTCCAGATCCACCCCTGTAAGACCATATGAGAAAATACATTCCTTGCAGAAAATATGACTTCTAATTAAAGGTAACCTTGTTTCACACAGTCAATGATATATGTTTATTTCATTCTGCAACCAAAGTTATCATATCAAGATTTTTCCACACGTTTAAAAAAATGCCACATAAAAAACCATAAAGGACAATGAGCGTTCATTTTTTCTATCAACAATTTTATTAACAGCTTCATGTCATTACATGATCGTTACATGTTTCATATGTACCAACTACAAAATTGGAGAGTTCGTGAAATCCCATCCGATCTTCATGTCTCTTTGAGCATATCATTATGACACTACAAAAGCAAAGACAAAATGCAAGTAGGGACTAAGTGGGATAGTTTTCACATCTCAATATGATCAGTTCTACCTCCTTGTGATGTGCACACCCCTGCTAATGGTTGCATGACTTTTAGGAAGTGTTTTCATTACCATTGTCTAGACATCATTGATCAAATTATTTAGGTGTTGCGTGTCGGAAGGTTCCGAATGCCAAGGCATTGTATCACCAATGCATGGTCCCTAAAGTCCCACCAATGCTTGGCATCATTGTTTGCATGATAGCTACCAAAAGATCCCACAAATATAATCATATTGGTGGATATTCTGGAAAAAAATGTACCATCATATCAATAATTTATTGTTTTTGCTAAGAATTACAGCAATATTAAGAGTAAAGTGTGGTACCAGTATTGAATTTGGGTTGTTACTTTGCTATGATTAATCACAATATGGAATAGATCAAATAATGCTATAGCCAGCTGGAATAAATACCCCCACATCCTTGTTACCTTTACACATATTAACGGGTCTAGCATTTGCATCTCTCCTTCCTTGTCGCCCATGTTTTCAGCAATAATCAAGCATTTCTTGCCTCTCGGGGCGGTGTGTCACTGATTACAAGAGCGACAAGTGCAATATTTGACATCCGGTCTAAAAATGGTTGAAATTCTTTGGTAAAGTGGTCCCAAAATATACAAGCGTATCGATACAGCTGAGATTGATGGCATCCAGTAAAAACTGAATTTGATGCCCTTGATCATGTGATTGATCAGGTACTAATGAATATTAATTAGATAGCCTCAAGCCGGTCACAGAATTATATATTCATATAATAATGACTAATAATTATATATGTTATACACATTATGGGGTAGTATGGTTTTTAGTTTCTTTCACTATGTAGTTTGATATATAATACTGGCTTTTTCATTTCAAATTGAATGTTTGTTTCAAACTGGTTTCATGACACTTTTGCACATCTGCAATATAGATCACCATTCTTAAATTTAATGCATGAAATAATAGCTTTTGTCATCTGGAAAAACAGTCCAAAATTTGCTTTCCTTATTTGTCACATCTATGTCCCTTTGAATTAGGGCTATGCTTGTTTAAGCAAAACAGCTTAATTGATTGATGCAATGTTTCTTTTTGTCCATCTATGCAATGTGCTGTCTTTGTATAGATCTACATCGCCAACAAGAATCGACATCACCGCAGAACAAGATTTTCTGCATGGTATCGGAAAGAACAGCATACCCCGACATCGTCCATCATAATGTTACAGCGCGTCAAAAACAGTTTCTGCACAGTGTCTTTCCAAGATGCTGATCCCTCATAAAGTTGAGTCTTTTTAAAAAATAAAAGTCAGCCCAACTCATAATAACACTTTCCATCATCCCCTCCTTCCTGCAGAGAGAACCTTCCCAGGCCCAACCTGGTGATTACTATAAGAAACCATGTGGTAAACCATTCTTATGTGGATTTCTTTCGCCCGTTTTGATGGAAGACGTGTTTAAAGATATTGGGCTGAGAAAAACTGACATCTGTCTTGTTTTGTCTGTAAACTCCTCAATGTATGCTATAATTGATGTACCTAGAGTTCTTATATATCCAGTACAATGATAGAGAGGGTTAACCTAATCACCCCTCAAAGTAAAATCTTAAGTGCCATACCCACTAGGTGACAGGCAACTGGGAGAATTGTCATCATTGTCTCTGGGCGACTTTCATATCAAGCAATTTTTATATTTTTCTGCCAATTTTCCTGCCAATTTTCCTACCAATCTCATCGGCCATTGCCCGTTGCCAAGAAATCACACCATACCCATGGGGTAGTCGCCAGGCGATCCACTAAAAACCAAGTCATCCGTAACTTCATCGGCAAAGTTGCCTGTCCCCTGTCAACCATTACACTGCCTAGTAGGTATGGGGCTATAGTTGCCCAAATGGGAACCTGGCTTAAAGGTAATAAGGGGCTACCTGTTAAGAATTCTTGTTGTAGGATTTAATTGAAATTTCATATAAACATGACAGAGTACTTGAAATTTCAAAAAAAAAGAACATGACAGAGTAATTGAAATTTCAAATAAACATGACAGAGTTCTTGAAATTTCAAATAAACATGACAGATATCCAAATGAGAGAGAGAGAAAGCTGTCCTTACAAAGAAACACGTAGGCAAAAATAGCTAATAAAGCACCATAGATACGATCATACTAGCCTTGAATTCAACAGAGAGAGTGGTCTCGATAATATCATATAGCGGAAAAATTGCTAAAACGGACGTTAAACTCAAACAAACATCATCATCATTTCCCTTTATTTTTATTGGAAACCTCTCCTGGAACAGGGCAATATCTGTAACGAAAACAGTTCTGACGTAAAGATATCTTGGTTTTAATAATCCTTTCCTCTTTCCCTGTTTTAATCTTCTGTTTAGTTTGTCAAAGAAATTGAATTGAAGCTACCTTTAAAAGGAGAACCGTTTTTACACTTTCCCCCATTGTATTTTGCATGTGCTGCAAGTTCATTGTGGATACTACATTATTAAATTGAATAGTGAAATATGACATATGGGTTGGGTCTCTGTTGCCATGACAACCAATTTTCTCTTTCCACTAAAATCCTTTCAGTCAAACAGCTTTCATTTGTTGCCTCAATGTTAAACCCATAGCCACTGGGCGACGAGTCGGCCCTAAAATCAGCCTATTTCTATGATCGCCTGTTGGTATATCTTATTTAAAATGTGAATGGTCGATTTGAATTAGCACTTAAACCAGCCATTTTTATTGGGTAGAATTGGCGGAATTTAGCGCCAATCATTCGGCCAACTTTGTTAAAATCGTCTAGTTAGTATGGTGCTCTACTAATGCACTGTGCATACAGTATATTGGACTGCAAGAGTCCCAGTAGTACGTAGCGTAGGGGGAATCACAAGAATAGAGCCTAAGTAATTGAATTACTCCTCCCCGCATATATTCCAATTCTATTGACATGTCTGCTTTGTGTTCATAGTGTAGCCTTCTACCTTTAATATGTTTTATGATGCATCATATTGTGTGATTCTAGGACAACTACCCCTGGGACAACTACCCCTGGGACAACTACCCCTGGGACAACTACCCCTGGGACAACTACCCCCTAGGACTATTACCCACTAGGACTATTACCCCCTAGGACTATTACCCCCATAGGACAACTACCCCTGGGACAACTACCCCTTAGGACAACTACCCCTTAGGACAATTACCCCTATGGGTAGGACAACTACCCCTTAGGACAACTACCCCTCTAGATAGGACAACTACCCCTATAGGTAGGACAATTACCCCTTTAGGACAACTACCCCCCTTGATAGGACAACTACCCCCATAGATAGGACAACTACCCCTATTGGTAGGACAACTACCCCCATTGGTAGGACCTGCCCTTGGTGTTCAGGGCCGGGCAACGGGGGGATAGGCCAACCAATGGTTGTAGTTGTTCTATAAATGGGGGTAGTTGTCCTACTAAAGGGGATAATTGTCCTATCAAAGGGGGGGTAGTTGTCCTACCAATAGGGGTAGTTGTCCTACCTATCGGGGTAATTGTCCTATCAAAGGGGGGTAGTTGTCCTACCTATGGGGGTAGTTGTCCTATCAAGGGGGGTAGTTGTCCTACCAATGGGGGTAGTTGTCCTATCAAGGGGGGTAGTTGTCCTACTAAAGGGGGTAGTTGTCCTATCAAAGGGGGGTAGTTGTCCTATCAAGGGGGGTAGTTGTCCTATCAAGGGGGGTAATTGTCCTATCAAGGGGGTAGTTGTCCGATCAAGGGGGGTAGTTGTCCTATCAAGTGGGGTAGTTGTCCTATCTATAGGGGTAATTGTCCTAAAGGGTTAATGGTCTTAGGGGTAGTTGTCCTATCTAAAGGGGTAGTTGTCCTATGGGGGTAGTTGTCCTATGGGGGTAGTTGTCCTACCCATAGGGGTAGTTGTCCTAAGGGGTAGTTGTCCTAAGGGGTAGTTGTCCCAGGGGTAGTTGTCCTATGGGGGTAATAGTCCTAGGGGGTAATAGTCCTAAGGGGTAGTTGTCCTAGGGGGTAGTTGTCCCCAGGGTAGTTGTCCCAGGGGTAGTTGTCCCAGGGGTAGTTGTCCCAGGGGTAGTTGTCCTGTCACCTATTGTGTCTGTGTGGATAGAAAACAAATGGGCAAATATGTTTTGTGCTGATATTACTTCATTCGAATTGTAAAATAACTTGATGGGTTTAGGTGTGGGCAAAAAACTATGTGTGTCTATTTGTATTGTTGCAGGAATTGTTTAGAAACAAAAACAAAGTTCAGTGTATAGAATTGTGATCAAATAGTTTATAACATCCTATTTAACATTAATGCAAACCATACTTTTGTGTTACTTTGTGAATTTGTTACTGAAAAGATGACCCATATATAACAGTTATGTTATTGATGGTGAGGTTGATACCTCACCCAATCAGAACATAATTGCAACATTATTTTTCAGTGAGGTTAGGAAAAGACCAACTCAGAAAGTTATAGGAACATTCTGTTTAGGCTGAAGAACATAACCAGGATGTTATAATAACATCACAGTGCAACATCACAGCAGTATGTTGCAGCAACATTATTTGGATCAAAATAACATAACGATAACCAAACCAGGACATTGCTGTGACGCTATTACAATGTACCACCTCCACCTGGAACTCTTATTGTCAGACTTTCTGCTATTTAGCCGCATGTGAATTGACTTCCTAGTTTAATGCTACAATCATAAAGTTCTTTGCAATTCACCATTATCACTATATGATCAACTATTCTACTATACAATAGCTCCAGTGTTACACAATTCCAAGGAGAAAGATATTCAAATTGTCTACTCAGCAAAACTTAGAATGCACCAAGGCACATCAGGTGGTGTTGTAATGAATTTTAAAGGACCTGAAGAAATCCCCAAAATAGGCTGAAAGCCTTGTGGGCTCAGTACAAAGAACAGACTATGAATGCTGATAGCACCTACCACACCCATCTGAGACTGTGATAATGGTCTGCGAATGGCCATTGTAGAGGTTGTTTTTTAGGCTGGCTTTTGTATTCATGAACAAAAGGGCTTTCAGAACTTGATCTCCGTGAAATAATGGAGTTTAAAACTTAGCAGTGGTAGCCTAGTAGAATGAAGATAAGAGCATTATTCTAACCAAAGTTCTACATAGTATATCATAAGAGTGACTGGCCGCACAAAACGTCAGTGGCCCTTTGGACAATGAGTTATCATAACAACGCTAATTTTAAGATAACTCTAAGACACATGTCGTTGCAATGATAACTATCATTTTAGCAATATCCCTTACATATCTGTTTCTACTGGATGAAACTTAATCCTGGACGTTAAAAGGGGCAGTGTAGGACTATTTCCTCTAAAGATTTCAAGTCATTTGCAGCATTCTAAATAGGTCTATTTTGAGGGTCAAAACATGCATTATAACAGGCATATTTGCTACAAGAGGTGCTTTTAATATTCCACATTGCGTTTTTACAACAGGTATTGTGCAACTGAAGAGCAAACATAACATTGCTTTTTACCATATTAAAAAAAAATTAAAGATTACAAGAATACTTTGATATTAGAGTATTTTCTGCAAACGAGCATGATTCACGTCAGGATTTATCCCAAAGTCAGCACAGAGTTTTATCATGACAAACGTTGGAATTTGCGATGGATCGGTCAACAAAAAGGAAACAATTTCAATAAGCTTTGCTCCATCTCACTTCCATTAAGAATTTATTTCAACATCTCGGATAACTAACCCAACCCGAGCGTTCAATGATGATTGAATTAAGCCAAAGGACTTGATGAAAATGCATCATGACAGTGCCACTGGCACTCTGCCACATCGACACCTCGATACGAGAGTGATCTCTGCACTGTAGCTGTCACTGGGTCCAGCCCTGGGCTGTTGCTGCCCACAAGCAAAGACTGCAGGACTATTTTTAACCTACAGGGTGTAGTAATCTTATAATGCGGGTGTATGGTAGAGGACCTACAATGCAGAGGACCATCTCAGTTATTGGAGCAGAAGGTGATTCGCTGCAGAGTGCCCCACTGTTTGGGGAGTGGCTGAACATTCAACCAAGTGACAATCACTCAAGCATGATGGGCTTGAGTTTAACAACTGAGGAGTTATAAATGTAGTTTAATTATTCAACCAGACTTGTTTTAAAACTATAATTCAATTCATCAAATGAAGGGAAAATAATGTATAGTCATCAAATTGATGCCAGAAAGTTTAGTGTTGTTAACTTTTGAATTATTGCATCTGATCAAAACATAAATTAATAAACTATGGCATAAAAGATTAAGTCAAATAATAGAATTGATTGCCGAAAGCTTGTATTGTTTGTATAAAACCTAAGGCATTAGCTTTATTAATTCAATTGTGCAGATACAGCTATCGAGTTGAGTTCAGTTGGTAAGTGTTGCCGAGACTTTACAAGTCAAACTTTGGCAAGTATTTCTCAACTAGTTAGATTTTTTAGAAATATGTTGATATCTTAAAATCAACTGTTTAGGATTATACCTCATGGAAACAGTTATGCGCCATACCCACTAAGCGATTAAATTTTTACCGATGACCGGTGACTGAACAAGATACAAATCGGTGATCACAATTGCCCAGCAATCATGATCACCTGCCGATGTATAGATAGGTAAAGTTTACCTCTGCCCCTTTCCTCTGAAGAACACCTAAAGGCCATACTCTACTTTGCGGCGATTGCTTGTGTCACCATGAAAAGACCCAAGCAAACAGCCAAAAACGCATTTTCGGCGGCTAACTGGGTAATGCAAGGTGGAATATAGGTATTTGCGGCCTCCATTTGTGGCCATCGTTTGCATCACCTACTCAGGGATACCAACATGTTGGTATCTGAACCGCAAATTGCTTGTGTCAGCTAAAAGTAGCGGCCGCAAACGGGACCTGACGCAAAGGGGAATATGGCTTTAGGCCAGTTGTATGCACAGTGTCTAATCTGTAATCAGGTGAGAATGTTGTTTTAGGGGTTTAGCCATCAGGTAAGACAATACCTGAGTGGGTAGCTACGATAACAGGGAGGTGAGAATCCTAGTCCGCCGCCCCAATTATCCCTCTGTCTACATTCCTTATCTGTTGAGAGGTGTGAGGTCACTGTGGCCAGAATGGGGGATTTGAAAATATGTACCAGCCTACAACAGACCTATCCGCTTTGCCAGCTAGCCCACCCCTTATTTCTGTGATATCAACATTTTTAGAAAAATGTTCATCATACTTGATTCACAGTAATTGTCCTAGTAGTATTACCCAAAACTAAACTTTATATGCTTTTACTTTCAATATGTTAAATATCTAGCTGTAGGACTGGAAAGTAAAAATGGCATATTCCCATAGTGAACAGTGTTAAAACCCTTCAGCTTTACCCACAATGTCCAACCATAAAATCACAAAAACATACCTTATTTTGGTTCACCTAACTGGAGGTAATTACCTAATTGAGAGAAAATAATAATCCATCCTCATTCATCAACATCTTATTGACTTAGAAAACACAAGTACTAACTCAGCCTCTCAGATTTGTGTCAGTGCATGACTTTGCAAAAACTGCAATTATGTCCAACCTCTGTACCTTGCCATCAATATATCCCAAAGTGGACAGGCCTATTTCCTCCCTACAGATTTAAACCTCATAAAAGGGCTCACAGACCTAAACTAATATGGGATACAACAAAGCACCCTAAACGAACAATAACGCTGGCAACTTCTTGGAGATTGGCCAGCCCTAAGCTGAAGGGCTGTTTCATTAATCAATTGAAATAACAAAAATAGCAAAACACTTGTGTTTTGGAGGGGTTGCAACCCTTTTCTTTAAAGGGAGGAGCCAGTGAATATAAATTCAAATAGTGTTGTGTACCCTACCATCCAAGTAATCACTATGCCAAATTACATGCAATTATCTTCATTAGTTCGAATTTTATACACAATTTCTTAATTAAAAAAAAGTGTCGCAGTCTGCAGCTTGCGCAGCATTCAAAAATGCATTTCTCTTTGTGTGACGTCACACACAGACAACATGAAAAAGAGAAAACCTCAAAAATGACTAAATAAAATCATGCACTTCAGTTTTAATGAGTCTAATAATAACCAAAACATCAAAATCAAATGGTCTATGCAAAGAAATATCTTAAAAAGTGATTTGTATTGATTTTTCAATTTCAAAAATTTAAAATAACGGCTTCTTTGTGACTTCACACACGGACGTCCATTTTCAAGTGCACAGGGCACTCAGGACCTTATTGAATTAATAACCCCTATTTCATAACAATAGAAGATGTCTATTGTAATTAAAAATGGTTGTACCTCGAAGTTAGCATTATATCTCAAGTGTTAAGTGGCATTTTAACAAAATGTAAATTTCACTGGCTCCTCTCTTTAACGTTGTGTACTGTTATGCCATGTTACATACATCACTTCGGTTTGGCCGATCTTGCAGGTCAGGCAGTTTCACTTTAAAGGGGCACGCTACTGTTAAGGTCGCCACCTGGTTGAGAAATCATAAACTAAACAGAAACCTGTCTGGTCATTCTACATATCTAAGAAGCTTATGGTTATTAAGAGGAAACCGTCACCAATTATTTACATTATTTTTTCCTGAATCAAAAAAGGCAAGCATTATGTAGGCCAAATCACCTGTTTGTTATTTTGTTGTGATACGTATTTAATCAATGGTAAAGCCTTGTTTTTTTGAAAATTAGTAGTATTATATTTTCTCTTAAATGACGAATATCAATGTATCTGTTTGATATGGACTCTTTTAGGCATACTAATTATCAAGTAAAGATATACAATTGCAAGATACATTGCCATTTAAAATCATATTGAACTTTAGAGAGAGGGTTATGCACTATGAAACCTTATATTTGAAATTGTCAGTCACTATAAAATTATATCTGTATGTACTAATATAAAAAGACCCGCAGGGGTCTTCAAATGGTGTCTGTACGACCAAGAGGGACTCATTGTATACTGAGGGCGAAGCCCGAGATAAGTACAGACACCGAGGACACCGAGGACAACCCAAAGGGTCTTCTATATTTTATCGCCCCGGCAACGTTCTAAGTATGTTTCAAAGGGTGAAAACGAGGAGCAGTACGTACGGCCTGTAAATACACACTTACCCTTGTATGTACCATTTCTCGGCCGTGTGGGTGATTACATTATGAGAAAAAGATGTATATGATTTATATATGAGAAAAAAGTTGTACAAACAGAATGGACTTTATTAAATCCCAAATACAAACACTGTTACACTACCACAAGTCCTAATCAAGTAGGACTCCTAATCAATTTGTCTTAATCAATTTGGAAGTAACAGGGAAAAAAATATTTGATAACCATTTCAGGGAAACTAATCATAACTTGTATTATTTACAAGAATATTCAACTGTTGTGTCTCACCATACCAATGAAATGGCTCAAAACACAAACTTCTTAAATGAATAAGAATTAATGGTTGCAAAATCATCTGAGGCAATTCATTTTTGCTTTTCAAAAAACTTAAGAATTAATCACCTTGTTGATTACAAATATGTTTAAAATATGAAACTTTACTAAAAACGAGATTAATAGGTTTATCTTGGCGTTCACTTGGACGCCACCTGGTGTAGCTCTTTAAAAACTACAATAAATATGGTATTTGTTTCCCTAGTGTTTTCTCATAATCAATAAGCCCATCCCAGTATACAGCCACATACTGAGCTAGACTGATGTTACTTGTCTTTGTTTATTTCTAGGGGAGTCTCGTTATTAAAGTTCGTATTTGTTAATATCCCATATCGGTGCGTTTCATCATCACTCGACTGCGGGATGTTTTATTGTTTTATCAATCATGTTTTGCTTATTCGAAGACGTCAATAAATGTGTGTTATGTTAAAGTAAAGGGGAGTTCTTCGTAATTAATCATTGAAGTAGCTAGCTTAATCCAGGTAGATCGTTATCCTGGATCATAGTTCATTTCTTAGTGGTAGAGATTCTAAGTAAAGGGGCTCAAACCTATACAAACAACACGCGCTTGGCAAGAGGTAAGTTTATTATATCCATGACAATATTCCGAAGGTACAAGTATACAGTTCTCCATCCATGCAGTTCACTCCATTCATTTCACAATTCTAACACATCAGTAACGTTCCAACCAGGTATAGCTATGGTTAAGCTTCCCCTTTCATAAGGTATATACGCTCCAACACTGTTGAGAGAGTCACCTCTCGTCTACCTGTGGCGGAGACCATCGGTAGGATCTCTGTCACGTCCAGTACGTAGTCCATAAGGCTAAGCCCAAGCTGTCCCAATCCTTACTATCACCCAATCGTTGTGGTTAATACCATCTCAACACTTCCCGTGTGATCCGTATGTCAGACTATTGCTCCCATGTGTTCTGATCGAACTCTATCTTGGTCTGCTCGTCTAACTCAAGTCTCATACCGCTTATATAGTGACAGCCAAAGGCTTGGCGCTATACCCATTTACACTAATACTTATAACGATGTCTTCTTTATCTTTCCATTCTTATCTATATAAACTAGTTCTACTTCTAACTATTACACAAACTAATGTTGACGGCAAAGCCTGTTATCCCCAGTATTCTTTAGCTAGGTGTTTCAGTTCACAAAGTACCCTTACAGGTTTTCTCCATCATTTGTCGTACCTGTGCGTACCTGCAGGAGGTGAGCCAGCCCCACTACAGTCCCTACGCCTGAGGACATTGCCACTCTTCCATACATTCTAGCTAAGCCACTAAACGATGGCGCCGCCTGGCGCCGAGCACACGTATTAGCATTGCACGTTTTACTTCAAATTCTTGCCAATACGAACAAGTTTACAATATTTTATTATTAACTTCTAAAGTCTATTCTAGTTCTTTTGCACTGGATCTCAGTGCAATACAATGAAATCATAAAGCAATCTCTTCCCGATATAGTCCCCAAAAATAATAGTGTAAAACAAAATGAACCATAATGATTTGGTTGAGAAATTGCTACTAATGTTTTTTTAAGTGCAGCTTTATATATTTGCTTTTTTCCCATAGGAACCAATGTTAAAGCCTGTAAGGCCAACCTATAAAGTCCAACCCTAGATTGCCCTAAAATGCAGCATTTTGATTGGCTGGCAAACCTGCAAATCTGTCAACTGGTAAAATTAAAAGATCTTACTGTGTATCCGTACTTGGGGGTATAGAAAAAATTTAATTCTTTGTTATTTCATCAATCCCAACCCTAGGAGAAAATAATGGCTTAAATGGTCATTTTGTCAGACCCTTGTTCAACCCTGGGATGTACCTGATGTGCAATGGGCTTATTAAGATATCATAAACCATATACAATGTGATGAAGATTTTGAGCATTTAGGTTGTGGTGGAGAATACTCACGGCCATTCTGCTAGTTTACTTGCAGATTAGCCCTAAAGTTTGATTAATGGTACCTTCTATTTTTTTTACCTTTAGATACAATTCATTTTAAGGTGAAAAAATAGAAATTATAAAGATACCATTCATGAATCTAGATTTTTAACAACTATAGATACACTCTATGTACTTGGACAGTTTAGAAATGTAAAAGACTATTAAAGGTTATCTCTCTCGTTTAAGTGCATTGACTTCACTGTTTAACGTGAAGCCATATTCAACTATGCATTCTTTAGCCTCTGTTGGGCTTTTCTCTTAGACAGATTGACACTAAAGCTGACAATTTCAAACAAATTGATATTTGCTGTGTCCTAGTAAATTTGCCTACACAAGCGCATGTTCTATGTATTGCTTGTGTAGACAGTTTAAGGGTGGATAGAGGATTTCAGAAATGGGGGTGGGGGGTTGGCGGGTCTGTATAAGGCATAAGTACTGAAGCGACACGTTTGCACATGATCACACATTTTTTGTCTTTGTCAAGCATAAGGCGGTGTTTCATACTGATCATAACTTTAACATTGTATTTTTAGTTAACATATTTATAATTTTTCATGCTTCACTTTCATTCTTTATGACCTTTTGTTCCTATTGTTATCTATATATTATTAGAGTAAAGATTCTTGATTATCAAAAACATCTTATCTTAAATTTTGTGAGATGTGAGAAATGCATTTGACTTGTGGAGTATCACTAAGTCAGATGTATAAATATATAGCCATGTCAAAGAGATAGAAATATTAAGGTATATGGAATATCACTGTACCAGATATTTCTTGTCCATGAGCTGAAAAGGGCAGTGCATTAATGTCACACAAGGTAATGACATTTAGTTCATATCGAGTTAGTTATAAATAACAATTGTACTCCTGTACTTACTAAGACATCTGAAAAGAAACTGACTTAGGAAAAAGCCATGTCACCAGTGTCACTAGATGTTATCTAGCATTCTATAACTTTTAATTAACATTTCTTATTTTTGAATGCGTATTAGACTAATGGCGTGTATTATCGGCACCTTAGGACAAAGATCTAATATATCATTGTATGCTCCTTTTCAATTAATTTTAGTGATGATGTGATCCATGAAATAGTCTACATGTACAGACTCCATTGGGTTTTGTTAAATTATTTCCAGGAATCAACACCAACATGTTGAAAAACAGGCTGTGCAAATCATATCTTAATGCACATCAAGCATTTTGAAGGCGTTCACACATGTTCAGAACATTAGCCCACTATCTTATTTTATTCGATCTGAATGTGAAACCTGGCGACATTGCACCTAAATTACTTTTAAATAGAAATAAAATTATCTCAAGCTACCACTGTTAGTTTTTGATAATAGATGTATAGGCGAACCAGCAGTATGGAACAAAGGAAAGTAGACCCATGAAGGCTAAGACAATGGAAGGTACTTACACTAATAGAAAACAGTAAACCAGACCATATCAATTAGCCCCTATCATATTAAAGTTGGAACATTTCTATAGATCCATTATCTTCAAAACGTAGAGGTCTGAACTAAATGTGCATGGGGCATGTAAACTTAGGATATGTACCATACAAATAAGCTTGAAGAGGACTTTTCTGAGAGGAGCAGAGAAAATTAAGAAAGCTGTTTTGTGAATCATTGACATGCGGTTGTTCAAGGTGGGGGTATCATTGATACATACAACTAGATTTCCCATATGTACTAATAATAATTTTTTGTAGACCTTAGAAAGGGGTACATTTTTTTCTAGTTTTTCTGTGTATACAGTGATTATCATTGTGCGCAGGTATATACAAGTTTCACCGTTTATACTTGTAATCAATGAAATGTCTTAACCATGTATTACGGACTGAGGTTGTATGCATATGCATGGCAAGGAATCCACACACACAAAGTATTTCTTTGACCATGTTAGGTCCACATGCACACATGTGCCCTCATATGTAAGGAGTGTAACATGCATAGATGTTACCTTGAACTATTTTACACAGGTTGTCTCATTTGCACAGATGTTTGTTTTTTTAGCGAAAATGTTTAAAACATATAAAGCAACCTATCACACTATATCTATCTAAATCTTAATAAGATAGTATCTAAACTTGCTGCCCCCAATACTATGCCATCCCTCCCATGAAGGACTTTCTTTTCAAAAAGTTCCACATTATCCTCCAAGATGTAATGCAAGATACAAAAAAGAAGGTGAACACATATTGAATTATTCTACTTAATACTGTTTGCCTTCCCCTTTGTAAGTGTGAGTAATTGGAATTATGAGCAAAAGTCCCACTTAAGGAACTTTGCAACCCCTCTTTAATACCACCACCACAGAAGGATCTGGTATTCAACCAAAACTGGAGGTTTTGAGGATTTTCCATGAAATTAAATAACTGTGCATTGCTGCATATCTAAGGAAATGTGTATGTATGAACTGAGAGTCTGCACGTGGAAAAATTCAATCCATGGAAAAGCTGGACCATGACAGTTATGTGTATAACCTGCTCCTATTGACTTTACATAAGGTTATAAGGCTTTGGGTGAAACAGTTCAGAATGTCATAACGCATTATTCAATTACTGATCCATTCCAAGTTTGTTTGTGTTTAAGCATTTCTATTTCATTCAATATCTCACCTTATAATATGCTTCTGTTTTTCTTATCTTTTCAGAAAATTGCCTTACTCTGTATGGCAGCTATATTTATCACTGTTTTTCATATGCTAATATTAAGTCTCTTGATTCGTAAGGACTGTATGAGGATAGTGCAAAACTTTGGAGGTATACACCAAGAACCAGACAGTTCCCCAAAATGGCTTGAATGCAGGAATATAGACTTACCATCTTTGAATTTCAAAACTGCAAGGGATATTTGGAATACAACACCCAAAAAGATAGCACACAGGCCTAAAATGTTAAGGAATGGTGAAAAAAAAGAAAATGCTCAGAATAGCAATTCTGTCATTAGGCACTGTCAAGTTATGAAATATGCCAACCCACTCCTACCTGTGACTGCACTTGCAAGTTTTCCAGGCTCTGGAAACACTTGGCTTCGCCATCTCATACAAGAGGCTACAGGTATATATATATATATATGCCATCAAACTATTTTGCCCATATCAATTTACAAATAGTGAATTTTAAGATTAGAATAATGTTGACTTCACCACATCTGCTCTCTTAAAATTCATTATGCACTCAACACTAAATGCTGATCTAAGCTATGAAAACCATTTTAGATCTGTATCAATTGGAAAAATATGTATAAGTCTCTAAGGTAATTGGACCGATGGCACCATGGACTGATGGCACTGGACTGATGGCACCGCTCTTCCTGGACCGATCGCACCACCTCAATGGCCTGATCGCACCACCTCAATGGACCGATCGCACCACCTCAATGGACCGATTAAACCACCTTAATAGACTGATCGCACCGTCTAAATGGACCAATTGCACCTTTTTGACTCTTTAATAATGCATTTAAAATGCATTAGAGTAGCAATACCACACTACCACAAGAAGGATGGGAATCTCGGGCATAGAAAAACTTAAGTTTGATTGAACTCAGATTTCATTTGACAATTTTTTGCCTTATCATTTTAAGAGATAGCATGATATTTTCTCTAATTGCGATTTAGCCAAAATGGGTAGCATTTTTCAGAATTTTGATGTCAAGCTTCTAACCTATTGAGGTGATTCTCACCTAGGTGTCTAACCAATTACTTTAATCCAATCAAATAGGGCAAAAATGCTGAGATCCGCGGAAAGAGATGACCTTTTCAATAGTAGAGTAGAGTTGCCAGTTTTCATGCATTAAGGGCAGGAATGTATGTCATAATAGAATATTTAATGAAAAAATCAATTCAGTCAAACTTTTTTCATCTACACATAGTGTGAAATTGTCTACGAACATAATCATTATGCTGAAAAAATAAAATTTGAAAATATTCTTGCAACATGTTAATGTTTTAATTTCAAAGCTCCCAGGAAACATAAATTTTCCAATAGTGTGATCAGTCTAGAGGTGGTGCGATCAGTCCAGAGAGGTGGTGCGATTAGTTTAGAGGTGGTACGATCAGTCCAGAGGGGTGGTGCAATCAGTCCAGAGAGATGGTGCAATCAGTCCACCCAAGTGGTGCAATCAGTCCAAGGTGGTGCCATCGGTCCATGGTGCCATCGGTCCATGATGCCATCAGTCCATGAATCGTCATAACCTTATAAGTATTTTCTATTGCAAAACAGGAGTTTGGACTGGCTCAGTCCATAATGATAAGGTTCTGGCAAGTATGGGATTCCAAGGGGAAAGCATCAAAGATGGCAGAGTTGTGGTGATTAAAACACATAAGGATCCTGGCTACCTTAATACAAGTAGGCAAGCAATCCTCCTCATAAGGAATCCATTTGAGGCACTTGTTGCTGAGTTCAATCGTCAGAAGACAAGACACCCTAATCACCATATAGGCCAGGCAGACATTAAACACTTCAACAGCTCAGGTAAGTCATAGAAAGTATTCTATTCAATGAAAATAAGATTTACAATTCAGTTTCTTTATTCTGGTTTTGACATTAGTATACACTCATTTCCAAGTCCTGCCAGCTAAACATAGGTCAAAACAGAAGAAATATCATTGGCAATAGTATGTGAACAACCGCATACTGCAATTTCTCTGTGACATTATCATATAGCCGCTCATGTCATGTCATGTAGCATCACCTTTACTGCACTGCTGTGATGGATGGACAAGGATATGTGTTTTGCTTTATTGCAAACCTAAACCATCTACATCATGAGACTAATCACACTTAACGAAGTCACATATACATATATCCATTAGGCCGTTGTGTAAATGGTGCATGCTAATAGATCTATCCACATTAGCTTCAATTATTATGCCCACTTCACCCTACATGGACCCATGTTGGTTAGGTCCCATGCTATGCCACCACATCACACCCTGGGTTCAGCCTGTCTGTAGGACCTTCTGTGCCTCATTACATAATTTACTTCCTTGATTACCAAAGATGTACATGGCATCAAAGAAAGTGTACTTACTTGATATTTGACATGGACCAAATTTGGATATGTATTAAGACAGCTATATTTGTATGCTAGCTTTCCTTTAAAGATAGGTTTAGTCATCAAATTTTTAAAGGATTGATGCCTGCCCAACTGCCTCCTTGAAGCATTCCCTCTTTGTCTGCTTATCATGTTATTATGTTATTGTGTTATCATGTTTGTCTATATTCTTGTCTGCATCCCTCTCTGCCTATATTTTATAGCGCATATAATCCTGCCTTAGTGGCTGTTTAGGATTATAGATATACAATGTAAAACAATGCAGTTAACTGTGAATCTGGGAATTTGATAGAATCCTGATGCATGTCAATGCTGTAAAGGTCTGTAGTGCAAACAACATTTATATTTTTCTTACAATTGATTCCCTTGATATGTTTTAAGGAATACAAAAATCCCTTTACAACTCAAGGAAATAATGGTTTTTAGTATTTTTCTCACTTTCAGCATGGAATGAATATGTCACTGATCGTTGTGAGGAGTGGTACCACTTTAACTATCGATGGCTTGTTTCAAAGAAACCAGTTCTGGTTGTGCTGTATAAACACTTGAAGGAGGATATTCAATTTCAAATAAAAAGAATACTCAACTTTTTAAGAATACCTATTAATACTCACCAGTTTGACTGTATTTTAAGCAACTCTGTTGGTTCACATCATCGCAAACAAAGAACTTTAGGATTTAAAATCTTCAGTAAGCAACCAATATGTCAAATCAGGGCTTACATAGACATGATAAACGAACATCTGAGGACCTTCAACATTACAGTTGATTCTACTGTACCTCATTGATTGTCTATATAGATAAGGTATTTATTTGGTCCCATATTTTAGGGGCTCACCAGTATGCCTAAACCTAGTGACTCTAAAGAATAGGTTCAGAATGTTTAACAGCAGACCACCCCCATTTCCTAAATTTGACATGTGACATGATAATTTTTCTAGAATAATGTTATGATACAGGGCCATTTCATAAAATTGACAGTATGATGCAGCTGTTTCTCAAACTCAACATACTACATGACTGTATCTAGCAGACTAGGAGAGGTGACATGGACGTTTCTTGAATTTGACAAGTAACATCAGAACACCCCTTCTAGAGTCCCTACAGAAGCAGCAGGCTGCAAAATTTCTCAGTCATTTGGTGTTATGTTTCACTACTGGTAAATGTTGTTTCTGATTTGTGAGCCCACTGAATATATTGAAACACAAATTCTTTTTAGAGAAAGACGGCGGGAGTGGGCGTTATAGTTTTCTATAATCTTTATTTTCTACTGGAGAATCACATGTGGAAGGAGACATGCTTGATACATAATTATTATCCCGCATCCCCTTGTTTACCTCTTCACTGTTAATGGGTAGGCCACTTGATTCAGTGCTTTTAATTAGTGCTGGGGCAGTATTACTGACACTCATTACTCAAGCCTAAAGCCCCATACCCACTAAGCGATTTG
This sequence comes from Lepidonotus clava, assembly GCA_936440205.1. Taxonomy (NCBI): domain Eukaryota; kingdom Metazoa; phylum Annelida; class Polychaeta; order Phyllodocida; family Polynoidae; genus Lepidonotus; species Lepidonotus clava. The sequence continues at coordinate 46,921,044 of OW387145.1, forward strand.
TACACAGTCAGCTGTCCAACCAGCCTAAAATCAGCCAATTTTAAGGATAGAATCAGCTGACTTTAGTGCTGACACATACCAAGTACATTTCTATATGATATACCTATAGGCGGTCACAGGAATTAGCTGATTTTATCGGCGACTTGTCAGCAAACCGTGTAAAAGTCTCCTAGTTGGTATGGGGCCTAAGGAAACCCACCTACTTCCAAGGAGGACCTGACACTAATAAACACATGTAATTTGTACGGTCTGATTTATGGATATATTTCATTGTTTCTCTGTCGTTATTACTTAGCTTAATGTATGGTTCAATCTTGAAGGTACATGTAAGTGAAATGAATGAGGATGTTGATTATTAATTAAGGCGGTTTTAGGTAGATATCAAAGTGGTATGGTTGACAGGATTACAATGCTCCTAATCACAGATAGCCAATTTCTTGATTTGTATCTGCAGGTTAGCCTAGATCAGGATGTAAGTTGGGAAATATGTTGACAAGACCCAATGCTTCAGTATGAAAAATATTTATGAATCTTGTCATCACTTGTAGTTAAACATGATGAAAGACTAGCAATCATTATTTTATATAATTTGTATCTATACACATATAAATTTTACATTTTATATTTTCTAGGTAAAATTCAATCATTATAAATGGATATATAGAAAATATTTGTTAATTTTCTATATATTTTCTCATGATGCTGTCGACAGGAGCGTCCAAATTAGCCTGTACTGTAAATGTACTTTTGGCAGTGCTGATTATAATCAGCGACATTGCAGATAATATTTACAAACATGTTGGTGCGTCCTTCCTGACAGTGATATTGGCAACTGATTTTACAAGTGTACTTCGAGAGCCTGCAGTTTCAATACACTTTTGGCACTGAAAATGTACCAAATGTGTACCAGTTAATGATTCCAAAATGGAAGGTTACCATGAAGATGCAGAGGTACTTTTGGTATATGGAACTTAAAGGGACTGTCTATCAGCTTTTCTAAATGAACAAGCATTATAATATAGTCTTTATACTGTTTGTGAGGATAGACTAATACTATGTGAATAAGTAATTGTGGTTAAAAACATATATCACTCATTTGTTTTCAAGATAAATGGGCATGCAAACATTTTACCATAAGTTTCTACCATAGGTTTCAATTGGAAAATAATAGATCTTTATCTCCTGAAAAATCTAACCTGCATAAAGTAATCAAACATGGTTGAATATCATCTATGGAGCTGTACCAAGATATTTCAGTTCAAGTGGGGGACACCGTGCTGATTCAAGAGCTATAACCCTAAGAAAACAGAATAATTTGGCTATTCCTCTATATTCTTAAGTAAACAACTTCCCTTTTATTCCCTTATTATCCCATTTGAAGTTAAAATCTTCATGGACAAGTTGGTATTTCTTAGGAAATAAAAGGTATTTCATACAATAATACAATTTCAAGCCCCGTAGATTTTAACACCAGGTGCAGCTGGTGGGGCCAGTCACAAATCCCTAGAAAGTATGTTGTAATATTTAGAGATTCTCATAGCAAGGTCATGATACTCATTAACAATTAGAAAAATTGGAATGTATAACACCATTAATACTGGTCCCCGCACCTCAAACTCACGCTATCGCTGTACGTCATGAATGAGCGCAGGTACAAGCCAATTCCGAGTTAGCCAGATTTTGGCTAACTCGGCGTCAAGTGACCACTTCTCAACCAATCATATCCATGGACACAAATGCCTCGACCGGCACTCTCCAAGGCCGAGTCCCCCTAGTCGAGAGAGAAGGGAGACAAGGATAAAAACCATTTAGGACTTTAACTAATAGCTCTAAAGCATCAGAAGTAAATGTCCGTCATAAAATGTTCCCTTAACAAACAGCGGCAACAATCAAGTGAACATCCTGAATTTAAAAGACAATTGGATTCACACTGCTGCAAGATTCAATTAGTTCTCCTCCCCCTTATTTCCTGCTTTGGTTCGTTAGCTGTAGCCAGATTCCTACTGTCTGTGTCAGTGCTGGTGCTGATTAAGATATACATATGTGTACAATAAGAGGGTGGGCGGTTGATTACTCTTCGGGGGCCTGTGTCATAACAAGCCTCCATACTGCTATGTGAGTTTTGCATTTCATAAAGTTACAACCACCTTTTTGGGCGCGGTAGCTATGGGTTTTGTGTTTGCTTATGTTAGTTTGCATGGATTTACAGGGGTTTTGGGTTGATTTACTGGAGTTTTGGGCCAAAGTATGCGAGTTCTGTTATGAAATAGACGTTTCGAACCCTTGTACAGTTTCCATAAGGGGACATAAAACCTCTGTAGCTACCAGACCAGTTTATCTATATATGAACAGGCACATGGACACTGAGGACAGCATTAATTATTTCAATTGTTATGAATTAATATGTCGTCTATTTGTTCTCAACTCAATTATCAGAACATGGATATGCAGTTTACCCCACACATAATAGACTACTTCATTTCATCATAATTCATATCTTCAATTAATTGTCATGATTTAATAGAGTCTATATATTCCAAACTTAATTATGGAAAGAAATGTATTTCTTGGGCTAAAACATCTCTTAGGTCTTTAAGATTTGTTTCCACTCATCAGTCTTTGCCCTCATTCGTTTCCTCCAGCTGAGGCCTCACCCACTGACAGTAATTAGGATGTATGTAAGGTGAAGTATATGACTGAGGAGGGGAGGGGGAGGTAGATGATTAGGGATATTGCCCTTAGCAGGCCCAATCTGTCTACATTGCTCCATGTGAAATGACAATTGTATTTCTTAAGGCAACAAAAAAGTAGGTCAATCATGATATGGGAGGGAGAAGTTGTTCTCTGGGATAACTATTCCTACCAGCCATATTTAATGACCCTTATGAACTGGTCAAGGTTATATGTGTATGGATTCCCTATCTGTTCCTTTCTCATTCCTGTATGTTCAATCGCGTGTAGAGGTGTCACTCGTATATGCCAATATAACTATGCAGTGTTGCAGACATCATCTTATGGGAAAATTCTAATTCATCATGGATATATATCATGGAGCTACTTTCATATGCACAATCATCAGGGCTAAAGGTTAAAAACTTTGCATTTACTGCACTAGATAACATAGTCTGTGTACGTAAATAAGTATCATGAAAGTGGATTCAAACTGAAAAAAGACATAGGCATGCATGTTTTAGGAGCAAATAAATCGTTTGAAAAAGTCACATATATATGTTAGTATTAACTGTAGGGTCCAGGGCCATATCTTCATAACTAATTTGGCTGATCAGGGAAAATTTGATCAGGGTCCCATGATCAGTGATTTTGACTTTTACCAAAATTTATTGTTTTATTGCAAAATAGTGTCAACAAGGAATTATTAGTTGTAAAATTTATTCGTGAAAGACAGAATTTCTGATCATGAGAGACTAATCAAATTTTCCCTGATCAGCCAAATTAGTTACGAAGTTATGGCACCATGTCTGAGCCGCAATCTCCAGTAGTCTGAGAAGACTCAAGTCATTAAACACTAGAAAACCTCCAAAGAAGCATGTTCCTTTCGTGAACGTTATATATGTTGAACACCAAGCTTTAAAGGTTCCCAGGCTGCAACTGGGTCAGTGTTGCCACCTGGGGGAATTCATTGTCAAACTGTTAGATACTCCCGTTAAGCATATGACGTTATTATAATATTGCAGCAATGTTCTGTTTAGTTCTGTATATTATTTTGCTGCAACGTACTGCTGTGATGTTGCACTACAACATTATTATAATGTTCTGGTTATGTTGTTCAACCTAAACAGAATGTTCTTATAACGTTCTGTTTTGGTTTCATCCTAACCTCACCCAAAAATAATGTTTTAATAATATTCTGCTTTGATGAGGATTCAACCTAAACATGAATAACATAATTGTTATGTGCTGTCTTAGTAAGTACTTGACTGATTAAAAAGAAATATGGTTACAGAACGTTTCTGTTACATTGCAGCTTGGCTGGGTACCTAAACATTCTCTAAACACATACACATAGATTCCCATTTCACATATCTTCTTTCCATCCCTCCCTCACCATCAAGCACCTCACATATTAACTCTCTTAATTGCCAACCAACCCACACCTTCCCAATAGTCATTCTTAGTTCTGAAGTACACCAGGATGCTGCCCACGGGTTACACAACCTTTAATGATCTTTATTACAAAACAGATCTTTAATTCAGACCATTGGAGTGGTTCAGATTTTCATTTAACCAATTTGTATATTTCATGGGGAAATGGCAGGAAAAAAACACTTATTATATCACTTTATCTTCTCCCTTAGTATATTTTGATAATTATAAATCAGGTTAAAGAGGTCTGCACTATAAATGTAGGACATCAACCGTTTCGGGAATCCTGGAAATCCTACTTTCCATCCACTTGATTACATGTTGACACTAATAGTGGTTATGATAATTTGTCATTGTTGTAAGGAGGACATATGAAACCCCTACTTTATTGTAGGACACAAAGGCCAGCGCAATATCCAAGAAAGCTTCAATTCTTGATCAAGATGAGATTGTTGTTCCCCGCTCATCATAATGCCCTGTTTCCACAAACCAATCTAACCGCTGGTTATTTGGTAAGTTTTTACTTTTAACTAGTATCATAACAAGAGATTATATATCATACATACCATTTGAAAGAAAATTAAAAGCCCTTTCCAATGGTATATAACATGTTCAGGCTTAACCATGATTCCCACCGCCGATTTTTGAAATTGGTAGTAAAATCAGCTGGTGGAAAAAGGGCTTAACCGTTATTTTCATAATTGTTATGTTATATTGAGGTTGAACTCCCTTGAGTCCTCTGATCTCTTTGTATAAACAGTAGAGAAGCTGTATAATAAAGACAAGTCTAATTGTTCTCATTACTGACCCAGAAGTTATCAGCCTTTAGTCATGCACAGTGACCTATCACAGAGATATTGCCTCATTTGGATTTTGTTTCGAATATTCCCGGGCGAATATTCTCAATGTTACATGTAATATTTAGCTATAACTATCGGAAGAGTTTTTATGGTGAGGTCAAAAGAGTGGTTTGTCTTGTTGTAAACAGAAAGTGTATTGGTTTGTATCTTGCAAAAGCCATATAGTACAGCTCACTTTGAAACAAGTATTGCTATTATAACGTTCTGTTTAGTTTGACTTTGGCTCTTGTTACGTTATTTTGGTGGCACCCAAAAATGTGTTTAGAGCCTAACATTGCGACATTGCAATGTGACGTTATTGTGACGTTCGTGTAACATTCTTTCACAGTATAGTAATGTAATTATAATGTTTTTTGTTTGTCGGGTCTTAATCATCACTAAAATATAATGTTATTACAACATTCTTTTACAGTAAGTCTTAACTTTACCTAAAATAACATAACTGTTTCATGAAAACTAGCAAGGTTACAGACTAACCAAAAAAAGTACAGTCTCAGAACATGCTTGTTCTCTTTAAGGTGACTTTAGATAGAGGAAATCTGTGGTAGGTAGCATTTCTTCATCTGGTCTCACTGCTTCACCCCTCTCAAGCCAAATTAAAGTGCAGGGTCGTACCAGACATGTCAGGAAACTACAAGTGGCTCTAATTAGGGGAAATCAAATTGATTAATCTAATTGCTTCAATTTCCCAGGCAAATAAGAAAAAGACCTTACAGGCAGAAGAACAATTGATTGTTGTTAAATGACATGTGCTGGTGATTAATTGCACCTCTTACCTTAAGTTTGGCTTCAGGACATTAAGCCTTAAGCCTGTATTCCACTACCCAATTCGGAATTTCTGTCATTACTGCCCAGGGAGGAAAGAACATAAAATTACTTTCACCTTTTTGGCTGCCGTAGCTACGTGAGTTTTCTTCTTGCTTTCGTGAGTGAGTTTTGGGTCGACATGTGGGAGTTTTGGGTTGATTTACACGAGTTGTGTTATGGAATGACCATGTACAAGACTTTCAAACTAACATACAGTTTCCGTAAGCTCATATAAAGGTTCTTTACCTTTGAAGCTTTTTATGAGACACCCACTCTAGGGGAGTTTGATGGTAAAATGGTGTTTCATAACAAAACTCTTGTAAATCCTACCAAAACTCTCGTAAATCCACTCAAACTAAATTGACATAGTTACAGTGACCATAAAGATCATTGTAAGTTTGTTGCGGTAGCCGTCGTCTAGAGAGGACCACCCCACGTTCAACCCATAAAGATCATTGTAAGTTATGAAATACACAACTTACGTAACTCCGCCCAAAACTCTCCTAAACTCACCTAAAACTCTCCTAAATCCACCCAAAACTCTCCTAAATCCAGCCCAAACTCACAAAACTCTTTCCAGACTCACTAAGCAAAAACAAAACTCAGTAACTGCGAAGAGGGTAAAAGGTGATTGTAACTTACGAAACGCAAAATGTTTGGATGTTTCTTACGAAATGGGTCGCAGGCCCTCAAACACACTGTATAACATACAAAAACCTGCCTCTTTATATAGTGTCCCTGAAGCAGGTGGCCAGTGGTTACTCATCAAGATGCATCTCCCCTTTAACTCACCAGGTGGCATCCCACACCAACAGTAACCCACCTCTCACTATGGACCCATGCATTGAGAATGGTAGACTTCAAAAGTGAAAAAAAGGTGGATTTCTTCAAATAAACTGGAGAGATAATCTGGAGAGATCAAGCTATAATGTTTAATACCAACAGGTTCATAATGAAAAGGAGGATTGATACAAAGGTGTTCGTAAAACAATTTCATAGAATTAGAACAGTTCATTTACAGAGATAGTTAATGGTAGTAAATTAAAACAATTTGACTTTTCTCATTGTATACTATCTGTTAACGGTAGAAATTGATGCTATTTGTAGCAATGATTGTATAGCTTAAAACCTCAATGCTCAAGATTGACCAAAAAATTACTTTTATTATGAGTACCACATCACAAATATTTGGCTAAGAATATTTTACACTTCCTGTGATTTTGTCTAAAATATTAGTCAAAATTTAAGCCCATATGCTCCAGGTGAATGTACCAGCAACTAGGGAGCATTTACCAGTGACAATGGCATAATCAGATGCTGTATGGGGCTCAGACTGAGTGACCATCGATTGGCGACAGGATCAGAGGTAAAATAGGCAAACGGAATATCAAACTTTCAGTTGTCTGAAATTTTACTGGCAATTATGTCATCGAATGTTGGTTGGTAGACTCCTAAAGTTGGATTAAGATTCAATATGACAATCACATTTGTAATAACAGATCATAGTTCAATGTGACAATCTTTTTGATCCACTAAATGCATTCAGTTGCAACTTTGCCTACACTACACCTTGCCAACAAAACAGACACTTTCCATTAAGGTGGCTGGAACCATGTGCGGAAGGCTTGTGCAAAACAGCAGAAGGAGTATCACATACTTTCTGCACCATTACAATAACAACCATTTTGGTTTCTTCCTTAGGTGCAGGATCCCTTTCAAACTTCTGAATGGAGATAATAATGCATGATGGCTCTATGATCAAATATTTGTGTGCAATATGGGAAAACAACTTTATCTAGTCAATAGCTAAAAAAGAAGATGCAAATGATGGATATAGTTACTATCATATCTAAACATATGAAGCATGGAGTCAACACATATATCTCTGATTATCCTACTGGCTTCTTGTCTACCTTCCATTCTTGCAACTTCTCAATTTTCTACCTTTTCAGAAACTAATGAAGATTTGCTCAACAGTAATATTGCCTACACAATACAAGACAAGGAAGGAAGTCTCTTGACATGTGGGATTCTCTGCCAGCCAGATGATGCCTGTATTGGTTTTGGTTACAAAAGTTCATCTCAATCAGAATGTCTTCTATTCTTAAAACCTCCGTCTACACGGCTTGGAAATGTCAGCTCCCAGAGTGGATTTAGATACTTTCTCCGAGAAGATCTGGGTAAGCAACATTTCATCGGAACAAAAGTGAAGCACATATTCTTAAATGATTGCTGTTGTTGATCAAAGCACAATTTTCTTACTATTATCAAAACTGAAGTGAAATATGACTAGACACAACACAATATTTGAAACTTTTTTCCTACTTAACAGCAGAGGTCTGCTATCAGGAAAAAAGTATGAAAAATCCCGTCCACGAAAAGTTAAAACACCCACGATTGCTCCATTTCCTATAGTGGGGGAAAAATGGGAAAACTAACTCCACGAAATTTTGTACTTTTTTGGTGCCCCCCCCCCCCCCAGCTGATGGAATACGTATTTCCAGTTAACTATGTTTCTTTCTACTTATCTACATACAAGATAAGGCAAACTAAACGCCACGCATTTGAAACGCCATTCTAAGTGAACTTGTAAAGTTTATCACGGGAGCTATTCTAATGCCCATTTCGCCACAAATTTTGGCATGATACAACTTCGTGTTTTGTTTACCAGGGAGACTGCATCAAATGTGAGATTTCTCAAATGTTGTAACTGTGGTAAATGTTACACTTGCTTATAGGCCTATAATTTCATCAAAATGATTAATTCATGGCGAGTAGTATTAAGACAATTTATCCAATATTCTCTGGTAGAATTTGGGGCTCTTAATTGAATTATATCTTACAGTGAATAGCAGCTAGGCTATAAACAGTGCAAACAGTTTTGTACATAACGTCAGGCTCTAAAACTAAATGTCACACTACTTTTCTGAGGTGATTAAATTTTTCCTGGGGTGATTGCCCCATTTTCTTGTTAGCTCAGAGCAGAACATGATAATTCTAGCCTTATTTCCAGTCCTACAACAGACCTGCAATGACATAACTCCACCTATATCAGATGTGTACCTACTGAAAACAGCTGAGGGTTCCTTACTCCTTGCCTACTGCCAATTTGTGGGTGAAATCGGCTGGCTGGTAGGTTGCAAACATTGAATAGAAGTATATAATTGATACTATTTCTCAAACTAAGACCGTAGGCCAAATGTTGTGCATATATGCATGGCTGTTAACATCAATATACCATATTTTTATTAATTCTTCTCTAAATGCAGTTACTATAGTATCATGAACTATAACTTTAATCACTTGTCCTTCCAATGGCAAGTAAAAGTTGTTCAGTCAAAGGATTGCTTTCCTTCGCCACCCTTCTTATTAAGGGTGGCACCCCCTCCTAGCAGAAATATGTACCCTGGTGAGAGGAATGCTGCCCAATTCAGTCTGCACCACTGACCACTGGACAAAGTGACCATTGGTGCCCAAAACGAGGTCCAAAACAATACCGCTTGCTGAGCACCTGTAATTCACTTGTAATAAGCCTTCTTCCAAATATAAGTCAAGATAGGCTTGCAATGAGGTTGAAAGAACCTCATGCATATTAGAATAGAATAAAGATTTGATACTTGAAATATAATTAGAATGCTTATTGTAAAGCTGAATAACTTTAATAAAGTGGATGGTCACCAGACTGTACTAGAACCAAAATAAACATAAACCAAATGGTTAACAGGGAAACTTAAAATAATAAAGAGACAGTCTATTAATGCCTATAGGCAGTGTCAACAGCAAGTGAGACAACCCTAGAACTGGTGTTCATTTGGGGAGCCTTGTCTGCCAGCGACAGCACTGCAGAGGGAATGCAGGTATACAAAAAGTTGATAATAGGTTAGTATAAAAGACACAGCAGTACCCTGTATTGGGTGGAGAGAGATACATGTTTGGACTTATAAGAGTCTTTGGGGTTTGGGAGCTGAGTGGTAAGAATTCACTATTCAGTGGTGGCATCTGGTGACCATAGTAAGGACTACTAAACCTTCACAGGGATAACGCAGGATAAGTGGACTAGCGATAAGGCAGCCTATGTCTGTTGTGTGTTACGAAGTCTAAGTACTACGAATACCTATACTTATTGTGAACGACATTTGTTCAGCAGTGAACTCCTTCAGCACATTATCTGCAATAAACTTAACCTCTGCAAAGTGTTTGTCTGTGTTTGGATCTGAACAACCCAACCGGAGACTGGCTCTACTCTTGACTAGCAATAAGAAGATAAGACACCTGGAACTCAATAGCATTAATGGATAAATAACCTTTAATAGTCCCTAACAAAACAATATACATATATAAACACTGTTGTTCAGGCTGAACAATTCCTTATTGTAACTAAACTACACCCTCATCGTGAAATTAGGATAATGGTAGTAAAGAACAAATGTTTTTGCATGCTGATATGAGTGCTAAAGATTTGCTTTTGGTTAGTGTATTGCTTAAATTTACAAAGAAAATCAAAATGGTCCCAGTGCTAGCCTATATAATTATATGCAGTGCAGTGACCCAGTTGGGTGGCTCCCACCACCTTGGTCTGGTGGTCAGTAGGTCCACTCTGTGCAAGGTCATAAGAAAGGTTTACTGCTATTTTTACTTCAGAACAGCATATTAACTATTATGTTACGGAATTTCACTTACTGAATAAATAAAAATGTTAAACAATATTGTATCATTGCATTCATTACTGGTGTGCACATTTCAGGTCATCCAGAGACGCACCAATGGTTCTGTGGACTTTAACCGTACCTGGCATGAGTATAAGGAAGGCTTCGGGCACCCCAGTGGGGAGTTTTGGCTGGGTAACATCAGGCTGCGACGTCAGACATACAGTAGGCCTATGAAACTTATGATAGAGATGACCCATGATGACACAACTACTGTTGTCATGTACAACTCTTTCTCTGTTAAGAGGGTTGACAAACAGTATAAGCTCATGGTTGAAGGCATACCAGGGGATCAAGGTAGGCAGCAGTATGGGATTGTGATAATAAATAAATGTCTATGATTATCATTGTATTTTAACTCATACTGCACATCCAAATGCAAAGAGATGTATGAGAATATGTAATGTTGTTTTTTTTTTGTTTTTTTTTTATGGAATTTTTTTTTTTTCATGTAATGTTCTATGAACCCCTTATCACCCCTTTTTAGAAATTATGCTGCAAATGATAAAATAACAATCCAAGTCTAAGGCAATTATGGAAGCTACTAGAACAATATCATCCTTTAGTTACAAGGACTTTTCCATTATTCTAGGTGCAAGTGATCCTCTCTCACTTCAAAATAATGTGAAGTTCTCAACCTATGATCGCGACTATGATAACAACCCAGGGATAAACTGTGCTGAATTCCATGGTGGAGGTTGGTGGTACAAAGACTGCTTCACGGCTACGCTTAACGGCAAGTTTGGCACAAACATGGTCTGGGGATCTTCTGGGCAGACTCCACCAATCCGGGAATGCAGGATGATGATTAGAGAGATTTGATGTTTCATGGAAATGATGCCGTCCCTTATATTATGAAATGATGACTTGATACAGGAAAAAGACCTTGGACTTTTCTTGCTTACAATACTAGATTATGAGACAAGTACTTGAAGCCATGAGATATTATAATTAGGATATGAAATAATTAGGACACAAAACTATGCAGAATCAGAGAATTAAAGTGTCAACTACCAAAATAGCATGAATGATCAATATTATTAGATTGTAGACTCGAACATTTTGGTGTTCTTATCATTTGATTTAGAATGGACCAGTTAGATGCCATGAACCTTTGTAGTTGCTGATAAAAGATTTATTACTGTAGTTGAATAAATGAGTGTTATCTTTGACACTGAACCACTGAACTGAACCACCTGCTTGTTGTGCATTTAACATCATGGTGGTAACTTACTAGCCCACAAGCAAGCCAGGGGTGCCAGGGGCGCATCATCACACCTGAGGACAACCCCCAGAAGCAGGTTTGTGTAGGTATTCAAATATGAACCAAAAGTCAGGAACACTGATGGGAGAATTGATTGCAGACCCAATCAAAAATATATTATAACAATATGATATGAAAAGAGATTTAATGGAAAACATGGTAATTGCTAAATGATGGTCAATGGCTTGCAATTACAATCCTATAAACCTATTGTTTGATGTGTTATAGATGAACTTTAAAGGTGGACATAAATCATGTTTTGGATTATCTTCATGTACTTCATATACTAAATTGAAATTCTGAAATTGCAATTGTAATAGATAAAGTTATGGCTGCAATTACAATCCTATAAACCTATTGTTTGATGTGTTATAGATGAACTTTAAAGGTGGACATAAATCATGTTTTGGATTATCTTCATGTACTTCATATAATAAATTGAAATTCTGAAATTGCAATTGTAATAGATAAAGTTATGGCTGCGAGTGAGGGAAGACAGGAGCAATACTACTCACCCCAGGCTAAATAAAATTGTCTAAAAAAATCAAATGAAATGCACCTTTCATAAAAGAAACGCCTTATGATAATTAGGAGTAACAGTGGTGGTTTTATACTGATTGAAGTTCAGTGTGCTCTTTTACTAAGAAGTGGTATCGGTTAACGTAAGTACTGATGCAATGTGTAATATAATTGTGACAGAAATGTATGCTTTTTCTATTACTGTTTTTGTAAGAGATTTATTATTCTAAAAGGCATTTATCATGGCAAGATTTTCTGACAATCTTTCCTACTCCCTGTCCTCCCCTATCCTCCAATATTTTCCCATTTTCATTACTTTTCATTTAACATTTCAAAATTGCTTGATGCTTAGCATCAACAATGACTCTTATTTCTATAGTAACATTTTTATAACAAGTCCTATGTAACTTTAATGCACCTAAAAAAGACCCATCTTGGATTCTCAGACCTTCCAAGAAGCCCTACCCTGCAAAGGCAGGGTAGGGCTTCGTGGCATTTGCAGCCCCATTTTCTTCCTTACTTTGAGAATCGTTGGCAACCTTGGCAACATGGCAACATGATAGCAGTAGTTGTATGTTTGTTGCTTTTATGATGTTATGTATATTTTATGACTTCTTTGAGGAGTTGGGACAGTCCATGTAAATCTACTTTTATTGTGGTATCATCTAATAGGGACCTAACACAAATGTTGCTCAGGACTTTTCCACCCCTGGAGTATGGCTCTATCTCTAAAACAGTAGGATGGTGCAAGGGGTGCACGCACTACCTGTTCTTTCCCAAGAAATAATTTTTCAATGTAAACTTCTTGGAACCCAAGAGTCCACATGACAGATATTGTATGGGGCATCCTCCTCCCCCTTTTAGAAATCTCTACATCCGTCCTTGTAGAATAAGACAGATGTGAGAGGGAGGCCAGCAGGAACAAGATAATCCTGATGGCCAACTTAGTTAGGTACATGGCTGCAATGGCAACCATCTTGGTGGTGCACCTGGTCCTTATAGCAGCCATTTTGGATTCTGATATTTCCCACAGACCCCTGGGGCCATCTTGGATGGGGTAGGGGCTGGGTATAAGGGCAGACAGTTGCATCAGACTTAAGATTCGTCACAATAAGAAAAAGTTATCGAACAATAACGTTGATGTGCTTTGGGCGGCCAAGTGATGTTGTTCCAAGTGACGTCACCGTGCCCGCATCATTGGTTATGGACCCATAATGAATTATAGATCATATTTCAGTTGTGCAATGACTTTACTGGCAATTCCGTAGTCAAATGTTGGTTGGCAGACACCTAAAGTTGGTAAGAAATCATCATGATTTTATATGGCAAGCGCATTGGTAGCAATACATTACAGTTCAATATGACAATCCTATTGATCCACTAAATGCATTCAGTTGTAACTTTGCCCACACTACAGCTTGCCAAAAAACAGACAGGTTCTATTTGGGTGGCTTGAATAATGTGTCGAAGGCTTTGTGCATCATACACTTTCTGCACCATTAAACTAACAACCATCTTTGGTTTCTTCCTTAGGTGCAGGATCCCTTTCAAACTTCTGAATGGAGTAAATGCTGCATGATGGCTTTATGATGATATATTTGTGTGCAATACAGGAAAACAACTTTATTTGGTCAATGGCTAAAAAGCGGAAGATGCAAATGTTGAACATAGCAGCTATCATACCTAAACTTAAACAGCATGGAGTTAAGACATAGATCCCTTATTATCGTACTAGTTTCATTTCTACCTTCTTTTCTTGCAGCTTCTCTATTTTCTACCTTTTCAGAAACTGAGGAAGATTTACTCAACAGTAACATTGCCTACAAAATACAAGACAATGATGAAAGTCTCCTGTCATGTGGGATTCTCTGCCAACCTGATGATGCCTGTATTGGCTTTGGCTACAAAAGTTCTTCTCAATCAGAGTGTCTGCTTTTCTTAAAACCTCCCTCTATACAGCTTGGAAGTGTCAGCTCCCAGAATGGATTTAGATACTTTCTCCGAGAGGATCTAGGTAAGCAATATTTCATCTGAGCAAAAGTGAATTATATATTTTTAAAGGATAGATGTTGTTGATGAAAGCACAATTGTCTTACTAGTAAGGATAGCAAGAGTCCACCAGATATTTGTAATTTGAGTTTATATTATTATGTATATAATTATATTGCTTACTATTCAAAGGACATCAACGGAACATTATAACATTTATAACAACCAATTAGATGGAAACAATTTCCAAATTTTTGATTTATAAAGCAGTTTATGTTTAAATTAATGCCCAGAAACAAGACAATTTGAAAATTCAGGGCCTATTAACATACACTTTATAGGTCTATCTTCAATATTTACACAAAAAACAAGACGCTTTGTGTCTCGGCTCAAAAGTGTATCTAAACTAAAAGAACAGGGGATCTGCGAAAAAAGGACATTCAGCACCTTTGGATCATGCAGTTTGAAGTGTTTCAATTATAATTTGTGGTTTAATTTCAATGCTATGAAAGGTTAAATTGAATCCTTTCATCTGCACATCCTACCTCTGTGAAATCTCTAAAGTTTGCATACCACAGTCCTACGGTCCATTTTTTGCGCCACCCATCTCCACTCTCCAAGCAGAACTGGGTGAAAACTTTTCTCAGCCAGCATAGCTCTCTGCTGGGAGAGTGACGACGTCGAGTGATGTTGAGTGACTGTCAGAAAAGACCGAAAACATTGCTGGAGATTATGACTATTTGTAGTGTAATTAGCAAAATTACACGCAGATCTCCATTATTTTAAAGCCTACGGAAGGTTAGCAACACTGAGTACCATAGTGTCATTTCGTTTGAAAAATGCCCATCCCTTTTGCAACATCCTAAATCCGTCTTTTACCTCGTCAAAATGGCGTAACTTCCGCTTCCTCTTATAATCTTCAATCCGGGTACTTTCATGTTTCGCTGGTCGGCTGGCATCATCATAGATCAAATAAAATAATTGGGCAACAGGCTATGTCATCTGGGACATTGAATTTGGGACCCTTTTTATTCACAAAAAATGACCAAATTTTTTTTTAAATTAGCCAAAGTTTGACTAAAAATCAAATTTTGTGTAGTTTTATATGAAACTTTACAATTTCCTAAAATCCATGGAAACCAGGTCATGTGACATTAATTCTAGAATCAGTAACTGTCAAGCTACATTATGCAAAAATCAGGTTGTAGCTACCTTCATTAGAAAAGAATATTTTGTTTGCATCATAATTAATGTCGATCATATTTTACTCTCTATATAACTGTTTGTAATTCTGTAGCTACCATCTATATTGTAATTTCAATGGATTTAAGGTGTCTGACCATGTCATGATCAGAAGCTCACAGCTCATCTTCTACTCAGAATATTTAAGCGATGTTGACATTTTTAGAAAGCCTGAGCCTTGTTCTAAATTCATTATTCTTGTCAAGTAGCCCCAAAATCGCAGAGCAGGTCACATTAATGTTACCACTTCGGAAAACTTCTTAATTTGTTGTGAGATGATGCTAAAAAAAAAAGAGTATCCAGTTTTGCAGAAATATTCTTGAATATCGGGTTAGTTAGCTGTGTTCAAAATCATGTGTGAAAATTGTATGTTAAGCAGCTGAGAAATGTATTAAAAAGTAACTCTTAAAATCAGCATATGTATGTGTCATACTAACTTTCAAGAGAGTCACATCATGCAATAGGGCATTTCTCTACATCTGTACAGCACTATCATACTATATTGCTACTAAAACTTCATTAAAATCCTGATATATCTATGTGATGAATTGTCCATTCATCTTTTTTGAGGTAAGAACTATAATGAATTATAATGTGAAATAATCGAATAATAGGGAAAGGATGGTCAACTAATAGTAAAAACGTAGGTACGAAACAGGTACGAAAATAGACCCAAACTTATATTTGGGTATGAGAGTACGAAAGCATGTAATGATGTGATGTGACGTCAGAATGGTCAAGTGGTTGAGATTGAGAAATCAGAATAGAATTGTAGAATTGAAAAGACCTAAGTTATATGGAATTAGGTAGTAGCTCGGAGAGCCCGAAGAGCGTACGAAAGCCGAATGAGCCCAAAGATGGTACAAAAGCCTGAATCAGCCCAAGAACCAGCCCAAGACCAAAATACTGGCCAAGTACGAAAGCCCGAAATAGGGAGCAGTCAGCCCATCCCAGCAGGAACGAAGGTGCGACCTGGAGGGCCACATGCTACCAATTTCTACATAATAGGCCAGCAACGACCTGACGCATTGGACGAACTGGCCGAACGACACACCACCTTAATGCTTGAAACAAGCCGTACCCCAAAACCCCTCCAGTTTCGACCCTTGAGAAATCCATCCCATCTGTCCTGCTTGTACACCCTCGTGCGCAAGGCACAACTGTTACTCTTACACCTCAGCTTCCTATTCAAACTCATTGTCTGACTCGAGATGAAACAACCCAAATGTCTCTTCGTCTTAAAGTTCAGAAATCCCAACTCACCAAGGAACGTCACATTTAACCCAGATTATACGAAAGTGCTTTTTAGGGATTTCTGACCTCTGGGGCATAATCTGGGCTTTCCAAAACTGAAAGAATGTTTACAATATCCCAATAAGGGCCTGAGATATATCAATTTTTGTAAATTGCTATGAAAGGAAATTCAGAAACAATGGAAACGAAAAAACACATTATTTAAATAGTCATGACGTCATAAACATGATGACATGACTTTCAAAATTGCTTCCTATGTCATTTTTCAAAATGATATATCTCAATATCTTATTGATCAAATTGGATGAAATAAACTTTATCTAATAATATGTTTTATGCATATTATTATTTCTTCTCTTTCAACATTTTGCAAAAATGTTCCTTTTCTGCTGCCATGGAAACGGCCATTTTGATAGAAAATGCCTCATATATGACTTTTTTGTTGGCATTATCTTCCTTAGCATGAAAAAAGCCTTAAATGCATTTTTTGTGAAAAAAAATTATATTATCTTTTATTTTTGCCATAAATGAAGGACTTAATGGGGCTAAACTTTTATAAAATATTTTTCATTTGGATGAGTCCCCCATTTATAGGAGGGGTAGTCCAAAATAAAACTTATGTAACGATCCTTTTCTAGGACTATCAGAGATTATTTTCTGACAAAATTAAGCATTTTACTCAAAAATTGAAGTAATGACACTGAAATAAAGACCCTTTGAAAAACGTCCTACCAGTTGGACGTCAGTATAATCTGGGTTAATAGAAAGGTATTTGCTCAGATCAGACCATGATAATTCTAAAGCCATATTTCCAGTCCTACCACAGACCTGCGATGATATAACTCCACCTATATCAGATGTGTACCTTCTGAAAACAGCTGGGGGCTCCTTACTCCTTGCCTACTGTGAATTTTTGGGTGAAATCGGCTGGCTGGTAGGTTACAAAATTGAATATTAGTTTATGATTTATACTATGTCTCAAACTATAACTGCATGCCCAATTGTGTGCATGGCTGTTAATATCAATATACCATGTTTTTATGAAGCCCTCTCTGTAAACATTCACTATAGTAACATGAACTTTAGCTATAATAACTTGTGCTTCCAATAGTGTCAATGCAAGTGAAAAGTTTTTGATAAAAAGTTTGCTGTGCTTTGGGTAATTAATAAAAAGTTATTCTGTTGGTGAGTATCACAGTATTTATATATCGCTTCAGCGCAATATACAAACTGTTGTTTCATGGGATTGAAATTACTGAATAAATCAAAACATAAATATGTCATATCATTGCATACATTACTTACTTTCACATGTCAGGTTATCCAGAGACGCACTGATGGTTCTGTGGACTTCAACCATACCTGGGAGGAGTATAAGGAGGGCTTTGGGCACCCGGGTGGGGAATTCTGGCTGGGTAACCACGAGCTGCGCCAACAGACAAAGGGTAGCCCTATGAAACTTAGGATAGAGATGACCCGTGATGGGGAAAACCCTGGTGCTGTCACATACAACTCCTTCTCTGTTCGTCGGCGAGATAGACAGTATGAGCTCATGGTCGAAGGCAGTAGCAACCCAGGCAAGAATGTAACATTATTATAACATTTCAATAACATTACATTTGGTTCTGGTTTAGTTCTTGTTATGTTATTTTAATGGCACCCAATAAGGTCTAAAACCTGACGTTGCACTGTGACATTATTATAACATTCTGGTAACAGTATTTCACATCAGAATAACATTATTGTAACATACTCTAGATCTATTGATCAGGTCTTAATTTTACCAGAATATAACGCTATTATAACTCTCTATTTTGACTGTCTCAAAGTACCTTAAAATGATGTACCTTGTATGTGAAAACTTATGGTTGCAGAATGTGTTTGTCACATTGAAGCTTGCCTAGGAGGAGCTTGTAATGATGAATGAATGTATATGATTATAATTGTTTTCTAACTCATGCTATACATCTAAGTGCCAAAGAAATATACTCTGTATAGAAATTATGAATCTGCTGCAAGTACTTAAGCCCTATACCCACAAGTGATTTTTTGATAGGCGACAGGTAACTGGGAGGATCACTGGATAAGTCATTGGGCACCTATAGAATTAAAGCCCATACCCACTAGGGGATTTTAACTTTGTTATCGCATTTGAAGTGTGGTGTTTTGAAATGTGTATGTTGTATTTCAATCACTAGGAAAATTGCCAGAGTCTTTTCCCAACAATTTTATCAAACATATCCATTTGCATATAGCTAACTGACAAGCAATCAGAAGAAAATATGATTGCCAGGTTCAAAAGAGGGTATGGGCTTAAGTAAGTTGATATTCTACTGGTGATTTTACTGTTGCCAGTCACCCATTGCCTAGAACCTCATACCAACTGGGAGTTGCCAAGCACAATCACCAGCTCATCACAGTTGCTGGGCAATTTGTTTCTCGTACAGTTGCCCATAGTCTGTTTAATCACTTAGTGACTATGCCACTTTAAGGTATAAGGTCTACCTAGCCACAACAATTCTTGGCCTACAGCATTTATGGAAATAATATGAATAATTCCATTCTTTAACTACAATGATTTTTCAAAATAATCAAGTATCATAATGCTAGGCATTGTCAATGATTCCAGGTGGGAATGATCATTTGTCGCTTCAAAATAATATGAATTTCTCAACCTATGACCGTGACCATGATAACAACCAAGGGATGAACTGTGCTGAATTTCATGGTGGAGGCTGGTGGTACAATGATTGCTTGACAGCTACTCTGAATGGCAAGTTTGACACAAACATGCTCTGGGGATCTTCGCACATCTTGGCCTGCAAGATGATGATTAGATGATGATGAGAGTTAGAGAGCTGATATGTTGAAGGCCCTTAATACAGGAAAAAGACTTTTCCTGGAATGTATATGGAAATGTTCTGGGATGTATATGGAACTCAAGGATCAATGATTTTCCTGCTCACAATACTAGATTATGAGGCAAAAACTTTAAGTCAAGAGACATTATTATAATTATGACATGAAATAATCATGACACAAAACCATGCAGAATTGAAGGATCAAAGCATCAAATACCACAATAGCATGAATAATCAATATTGTTCTTAGATTTTAGACTTAAAGGTAAATATGGGTATTGGGCATGATTCTTTGAAAACCATAAAAATTCCCAAACTCTCAAAGATGTTAGCTGGATGGATAAGGACTACTAGGAAGTTTTGAAAACCATATGTCACCATATCCATTTCCAAGATATTTTCACCTGGAAAATCATCTCCTTACCATTTGGTTCAATGGGGAAAATGGCATTTTTGGCCATTTAGAAATAAATATCCATAATGTTTACTTTAAAAGCCCCAAATGTTTGGACAGGACCAGAGTTAACATTCTAAGATAAAGAAAACATGGGGTCACCATCAAAAATCAAAACTCATTCCTGAAAATCCAAAAAATTGACCATAAATACACCATAAAATCACCTATTTATGTTTCAGAAATTTACAATAATATATTATTGAGTAAATACTTGTATACTTTTTGAATTCATGATGGTTAGGTCACATTCTGTTAAAATTTTTAAGAATTGGAGCAATGAAAAGATATTTACACCAGGTGGCGCTGCAGTGAATACCCGTATTTACCTTTAACCTTTTTGGGGTTTCTTATCATGTGATTTAATCATATGCCATGTACCTTCATAATTGCCAATAAAAGGTGGTTACTGTAGTTGAATAAAATGAGTGTCCTTTGTAGCATTGAACCATCAACACCTGTTTGTTGTTCATTTAATATCATGGTGGTAACAAGCATCCAAGACAAGCCCAAAAAGCAAGTTTGGGTAGTGTTCCAATATGAAATAAAAGTTAGTAACACTTAAGGGAGAATTCACTTCAGACCCAATTGAAAATATATATAACAATATCATATTATAAAAGGGATTCAATGGAAAACATGATAATTATTACATGCTGGTCAAAAGCATCTAATTTCAATTCTAGAAACCTGTTGCTCGAAGGGGAATACAAATGACAAACAACAATGATCATATCAATAGATCGTGGCTTGCTGACGTCATCAGTTAAAACAACATTAAAATCAGATAAGCGGTTCAAAGGTTACTGAAGAAATAAGCTTCTCCTGGGCTCCACCTTGGAGGTGGCCATTTTGAATACATTTTCCAGCCTGCACTTCACCTAAATTGTGGTTCCTGTTTAGATTAATCTACATACCTAATCTTTGCGAAATTGATTCGAGCTATCAATTACTTATGAAATTTGTGAGTTAATCTTGAAAAATGCACCTTTCAACAAAACATAGTTCCTAAAGAATTAAATCAATTATATTCATCCAAATACTCATACATTCCCCTTCATATAGAATATTTCTAAAGACTTCTAAGTGTGTGCAACAGCTATTTGTGTTGTACCCATTGCAATAATGTTTAATATTAGAATAGAATCCTAATGATTTTCACATGTGTTGCTGCATAGATGCTGAGAATACAATCAATGAAATTATTGTAAGGATGAATGAAGAGTATAGTTATTGTTCAATAAGGGCAATGAGGAACATCAAAGGTGTTTTGTTAGTGTCACTAATATATAAAAGGAAATGTACAGAACCGTACCTGTACTTAAAGGGTTGAGCATTAATAATTCCTTTGAAGTTTTGCCAGTCTCCATGCATAACAAATGCCATATACCCATTTGGTGTACCGCATACATCACTAGACTGCAGTGCACAGGTCACAAGTTATCCAGAATACCTCATTATTTAAGATGAAGAACACTATGGACTTTCACTCCTTACTCTTTTTCATTAACAGTTTGATTATTTTATCTGGATGTCATTGTCAGTTACATTGTGATGTTCTCAAAGAATCTCCACTAAACCTGTTTGATGAGTCCAGGTTTACCATTTCTGTTCCCAATGTGACGTTTACAGATCTTTTGTCTTGTGCAATGCCCTGTTACAGGGATGTTGGCTGCCTTGGTTTTGCATTCAAAACATTTGAATGCTATATTTTCAAAATGAGCGATGGAGGATCATTCAGAAAGACTCCTTCAGGGGTAGGATTTAGATTCTACCTTAAAGCAAATGAAGGTAAATGAACTGTTTCAGTTATGTTCCTAGCTTTCGACATAAAGTCTTAAACTACATTTGGTCATTTTTTTAAGCCTCTGACAAGAGAGGGGTAATTGATTAATGAAAATCTCCATTAGGGGTCTGTTCTTATTCCAATTGAAACATTATTAATGTGTCTATAATGTTTGTTGGTATAAGGAGTAAATTATATAATGTTATCCTACACAAATGAGATGTGATATATATATATATATATATATATATATATATATATATATATATATATATATATACCTGATATACAGCCTAGCCTATCAAATATCACTCAGTGATATCTTCTGGTTAATGTATTCAGATATTTACTTTAGAACATTACATGAGGGCTTACTCAAATATTCACAGCCCATGGAAATGCGAAACCTTGAAAGGATAATCTTTAGGTATGGGATTTGTTTAATTTTAAGAGTAATAAACACTTTTCACTTTATAATGAAATACTCAACATTTCTACATTTCTACATTTCACAATATAGGGGGCTATAGACCAATGACTCATTCAGGAACAATTGGAGACACATTATTAGGGACTGAGATCTCAATAATGTCTTTCACAACATAATTTATTTAGAAAAGATCCTATATGATGCAAAGGAAATATGAATTAGAATATTTCAAAGTTAATGTTCTTACTTAATCCTTCCATGTCCAGGGGTTGACTTAAAACTGTCATTAACAAAATGGACATTAGGGGGAGCATTTCAAGAAAAGTCACCCATTAACAATCCAGGCAAGCATTGATGTAACAAGCACATTCTGTGACCCTTCTTTTGTGGTTAGTCTGTAACCTCCCCAATTTTCACAGTTACATCATTTTAGGAAAAGTTGAGACTTATTACTAAAAGACGAATGTTATAATAACCTTACATTTTAGAGAAGTTGAGACCTAACAAATATAGAACATCATAATAATGCTATTATAACATGAAAGAATGTTACAAGAATGTCACTATAAAGTCACAGTGAGACATGTTAGGTTCTTAAGATGTTTTCGGTGCCATAAGAAATAACATAACCAAAGCAGAATGAAACAAAGTGTTCAAATAAAGTACTAATGACATCATATTTTTGCTTTGGCATTTATTACAATTTAGCCCATACCCTGTCCGTAGCTCATATTAAACCTTTCCTGACAAAAATATATATCACTCTTTTTGTATGTATCAAATTTATGTCAATATCCATTGTC
The DNA here is from genome assembly GCA_936440205.1 of Lepidonotus clava. NCBI lineage: Eukaryota > Metazoa > Annelida > Polychaeta > Phyllodocida > Polynoidae > Lepidonotus > Lepidonotus clava. The sequence goes on from OW387145.1 coordinate 46,944,123, forward strand.
AGTATTGATGCTACAGCTTCTCTAAAAGGACATGCCTTATTCTTTGAGGTAGATGAGTTGTACACTATAATACAGTTCTATCTTCATACATGGCAACTTATATACAACTTTTACCTTGTATATTCTAACTAGTTTATTTCTTGCTAATATGTAAGTTTATTTTTTTATGAATATTCAGGAAATGATCTTTCAGGATCTTTAGTAGAAAATGGAATCGGGACCGTATTGCCTGAAGATGCAACTACAACCTCAGAAGGGTCTGTTCAAATAACAGCCCTTTCCGAAGATGGAACCGTGGGTACTTCAATAGGGGACACAATGGCAACTTCTGTAAGAGAAGACACAACAATGAATCCTTCAGGAGAACAGGTCACTGAGACATCATCAGTTAGTGATGGCATCACAAGTTCAATAGATGAGGTAGCAAGAGTAAGTCCTTTTGAGGAGGTCACCACAAACACTGCTTCACAGGGGCTTCAGACAACTTCCACTGCAGGTCCACCAGAAGGCTGTGCTCAAGTCACAGGAGGAACCTCAGGGGTTTACGAGCTACCACTCCCGGGAGGCAGCAATGAAACTGCTTACTGTGAGTTCACTGGTGGTGGTGTGTGGCGAGTAAGTGATTTCATTTTCAAACACCTGTAACAGTGAACTAAAGCCTATACTGATATGTTTTATGTAGCTAGGTCATTTTAAGTTGCATGCACTGTTTAGATATTCCATATGCTAGTTAGTCTTCTTTCCATAGACTGTGAATCAGCACCAGATGTAGTCCAATAAAAACGAGTCAACAAGAACACTCACTAGAAAGGATACTTCTTTATTGTGTCCTGAAAATCACTGACTTCCTGTTAGCATTTAACCAGTCACTAGGCCAGTTCATTCAGCTTACTCAACCAAATGTTCCAAGTCAAAGTACAACTGTCCATGAAGGTTAACCTAGCACTCAGCCTCCTGGCCTGCTGTGAGGTCCCTATTCGCCAAAAGATTAAGCAACTCTGACCTCCAGATGCCTGAGCCTTGCCTCATCAATACATCCTGGCATTGGACTCCCCCCTTACTTTGCTTGACATAGAGGTTCACTGCCTATGTTTATAGCAACAACCTATTAAATGTATGATTTTAAGCTGGAACTGATGCTACATCAATACAACAGGTTGGTATGCTGTAGGCTGTGTACTGCGGATGTTGACAAAAGCAAGAGTTATAATGCAAACATTAATAATACAATGAACTCTTCACTCTACTACCCTTTCAATCCTTCACAAAAGCTAAATATTCCTTAAAACATGGTTTTCTAAATCTAAACTCCTGTGAAAAATATTGTATTTGAACATGAACTATGCACAGAATTCAGTATTATGTATACAGAGTGTTATAGCCTTGAGACCTTACTGTTATATAGTGTAGATAAGATGTTCATTTTTAGATTCATGAGAAATTCTTTTGTCTTTGGATAAACTTATCCTCCTTCTAAGATATTGCTTTGTACATAAGTGGTACCTGAAAAAAGTATTTGTTTACATTACTAATTGCTACTTATACTAGCCACAATAATGGGTCTCAAATAACTTAAGGCAAATTATCATTACTTCACTGAAGTTCATTTATGAAGTTTAGATGTATAAGTATTCTCTAAAATGTCATAGTGAATACTGCTTTTTATAGGTATTTCAGAGATATGTTGCTGGGGTCAACTACAGCCGCAATTGGACAGAATACAAGGAAGGTTTCGGTGACCTAAGTGGAGGATACTGGATTGGCAATGAAAGGCTCCATCAACTAACAAGTTCTGGAGCCAAAAAAATCAGAGTAGAGATCGAGGACCAGTTAGGCAATCTGGCATCTGCAGAATATAGCTCTTTCCAGGTGTTGGATGAAGTGTCAGAATACAAGTTGATTGTATCCGGATTTGATGGTAGTGTTCTAGGTAACATTAAACCTTAAATATCATTTCACTGTATTTCTGCTTGAAATTATGCTATTCGTGGCATCATAAAATGTCCATAGAAACAGGAACACTGGTGACTATCCACCATATAATTTAATGCTCGGAAGGAACAACAAGGAGGCAGGTCTGGGCTAAATTACACCATAAACAAGTGGTATAATCAAACAGGTTAACTATCATATCAGCAAATAAGAGATCAATATTGATAACAGTCAAAAATAAGTAAGAGAAAAGATCACGTGATGGGTCTCAGCAAAATGTCGTTGCATTACTAATGTGGCATTCCAGTGACGTAGTAGTGACGTCACTAGTAACAAGGCCGGTTGCTAGGTTACCTCCTCGATAACAATTATACAGCAATATCCACGATTATCCCATCTATAATGAGGCAAAAGTTGCAGGCATGAGTTTTTGACTTTGAAGGTGACATAACCCTTACAATGGTAAAAGAATTATGTTTGTATCCTTTTAAAGAACTTGAGTTATGATTGCTCAAAGTATAAGGCATCAGATATGGCCAATTAGAGAAAAATGACCTTAAAAATTGGACTGAATTGTATGACAATGCTAATCTTTAAGTCCAAATCTATGACAATATTAAAAGCCTGTGTAATATGCATATAAATTCAATTACTTCTATAAATGTCTTAAAGGGATTTGGGACTGACCCCACCAGCTCCACCTGGTGTGAAGGTCTTAGGGGCTTGAAATTATATTCATTTATAAAATATCTTTATTTCCAAAGAAATACCAACTTTTCAACAAAGATTTTAACTTAAAATGGGATAATGGGAGATTTAAAGAGAATTTGTTTACATGGAAATGTACAGGAATTACCATATTATTCTGTTTCTAAGGGTTGTAGCTCTTCAATAAGCCCATCCCAGATTGGGTCTATCTCCTCAAATTAGGGCTACTGAAATGACCAATAATTGTATTTTTCTATATCCCCAAGTACTCATAAACATTATTTCTTAGATTTTACCAATTGACAGATTTGCCAATTTGCCAGCCAATCAAAATTTGTATTTCAGGGCAAAATAGGTTTGGACATTATCTTGTTGGGCTTTCCCATTGGTTCCTATGGGGAAAAGGCCAATATATAAAGCTGCATTATATAAATTTTAGGAGCAATTCATCAACCAAATTGCTTTGATTAATTTTGCATGATGCAACTATTATCATGGAATAAGCATGGGGGCAATTTTGAAAATATTTCATGGTAAACTTTAATGGTGGTATAAACTGGGTTTGGCTTTGATGCTGACCCCCACTTTTCTTCGCTGAAATATATTGGTACAGCTCCCCAGATGATATCAAACAATGTTTGATTAATATAAGCTGGTTGAATTTTTCAGGAGATGAAGAACTGGCGTTTTCCCATAGAAACCTACAGTAAAACCTAATTTTTACAATCCCAGTTATCTTGAAAATGAATACGGTGACATATGATTTTTATCAAGCTTATTTATTACCATAGTATTGGTCTAACCTCACAAACAGTATTATACTGGCTCATTTAGAAACCTGCTAGACAGTCCTTAATCCCTTTAAACTGTATTGCTGGAGTGTCTTTCTTATAATTTCTGCAGAAAACTCATTTTTTGACTTTTTGACCTTTTTATCTGTTTATGCATTTCTTTCAGAGCCTTACACAGCAACTTATTCCTCATTTAGTGGTGTGGGTCACATAGTCTTATGAACTCATCTTTGGTTCAGTGTGTATCTGCTGTTTGACAAAAGGTTTAAAAGGATTATATAACCTTAATATCAAAGATTACAATTAACACCTGTGAAACAAAGAATTGAAGCAATTGATTAAATACTTTTATGACATATACATAGACAGAAACTATCCTATAATATGATTATGAAAGCTCTGTCTTTGTCTAAGTTAGAAAATGTATGAAGATAATGAGGCTAAGAAGTCATAACTCACATTTCATCTGATTAACATATATAACCCAATAAGCCCATCCCAGTTTATACTAACAACAAAGTTTATCATGAAATATTATCAAAAGTGCTTCACTGCTTATTCTCTGAAGAGAGTTTCACAATACAAAAATTTACCAAAGCAATTTGTTTACAGATTGCTCAAAAAAATTCTAAAATGGGACCTTACATTTTGGAATTTTCCCAATAGGAACCAATGGTAAAGCCTGTTAGTCCAACCTAAAATGTCCAACCCTATTTTGCCCTGAAATACAGTATTATGATTGCCTGTTATACCTGCAAATCTGTCAATTTATAAAATTTAAGAAATGATAATGTTTTAGCAGTACTTTGGGATATAGAAGAACACAATTCTTGCTTATTTAAGTAATCCCAAGTCTCGGGAGACAATGATGGCAAATATGTCTATTTTGTCCCACCCTTGTCCAACCTCGGCCCAGGATATACCCAAAGTGGGATCGGCTTATTGTTAATATATGTCAGACAAAATTTCACTACAAATGAATTATTTTAAAACTATATATTTCATAAATTGATTTCACATTATCTGACGACAAAGATCACTTTTACTTCATTAGGGTGAAAGGGAATATTATTTCATTAAAATGTATGATTTAAGGACCATCTACTGGCAGTGCTTTTTATTCTCATTCATCAAATGTAATATAAACCAAGGTGTGATGCATTACCATATTTTAACCTTAATGTGATATATTTCAAATTACCAATAATGATATACTCTGATTCGTGCTGGGATAGACCAGGGGTGGATATAGCATTTTCAGAAAGGGGGTGAGGAGGGGGGACAGCATATAGGCCAAGAACTAAAATTGTATGTGTGACATTTTGTACCTTTTTTGCCCACCCCCCCTGGGTCCATCTTTATTGACCATAAAGAAAGCTGATGTTCCTTGCCATTTTTCAGTGTTTAATTAACAATTGCAAGCCTCTCTTTGGGAAGAAGCTTAAGAACCTGTTATTAGTCCTTCAAATGAATGGCCCCAAAAGGCTTTTATTCTGATAGTTAACATCATCATTCATTCTTTGCAGGTGATGGCCTCGTTAAAGGTGCAAACGGAGAGTTTTCAACATATGATCGGGATAATGATAAGGAGAGTACTGTTAACTGTGCTCAGGAAAAGTCTGGAGGATGGTGGTTCAAAAATTGTTTTCAGAAGCGTCAATATTCTGTGTTGAATGGAAAAAGTACATCCATAAAATGGGACGAGCTCGAGTCACTGTCTTCGTCCAAGATGATGATCAAAGCTTAATGTGTGCATTATTCTATTTTAAGATGAAACAATCAATCTTTTGAGAGACAATGTCAGTAAAATATTCCTCAGCAGAAGTAAGCAGGGAAAAGAGCCTGCTGCAAGACTTTTAGAAATCATCAAAGCCTTTTTTGAAAGACAATTTTAGATAGTTGTTCACCACATTGTTAGGGGTTTATTTCAAATCAGTAACATTCAATACTAAAAACATTATGTTTCATTTCTGTATGGAATGTGTATTATTGAAACTGAAATGTAGTAAGAAGTATAGAAAATGAAGAGACATTGCAACACAGGACACAACCTAAACCAAGATATCAATGTGGGGACAAACCTATTAATCTCATTAGTGTAACAGCAATGTTGTACACAGACCTGAGTGACATAGCAGTCTGCATCACAGAAACATTCTGTAAAAGCTTGAATTCCCCATAACAAAAAAGGAATATCACTGTGAAAATTGCCCTGGCTGTTTGTACAGCGTAAACCCTCCATCACTCACTTACTCACTCACTCAAAAAAGGAATATGCTGAGAGGACATAACTATCATGACTGTTCAGAAACCTCACATCAAACATAAAAGAAGTCTGACAATCAACCATCAGCAGGTCATTCCTTAGCCTTTATTCATGAACGGCAAAAGTTTCAGACAAAGGTGACCCAACCACCCAACAGGCCACAAATAGCCATGTAGCCATAATGACACTAGACTTAAGCTTCCTCCATGCATATATGCTTCCCTAACTGCAGGACAACTCTATCATTACACATTTGGACAAGTATCAAATAATTGCCCTTAGAGTATAACTGCAGGATACGGCTCAACTTGTGTGAACTTCTGAGCATAATATACTGAATCTTACACAACAACTATCTGACCATTTTTCATCATAAGTCCAACACAATTATAGCATGTACATTTGTACGATCCCTTTATCTAGGTTTAAAACCGGTTACACATGCGCCCTGAATAAAACTTCCGTCAGCGGTATATAAAAGTCCTGCAGACTCTTAAGTCCGTATTCTGCATAATTATCAATTTTAATGCTGCTAATTTGCATTAGGTTGTCTTTCTCTGAGAATACAGCATGGAACCTTACATCCTATATTCTATTTGAAAGAGAATTGTATGGTCTTTCTTATAACATATAGCAAGTAAATATCTGAGTTTTATTTCCACTGCAAATTCTTAAAATTGGAAACAAAATCAGCATGTGGAATACAGGCTTTACAACATGCACATTCAAAATATTGCACTGAATCAAACTAGCCATAGCTTACTCTAAACTCATGAGAATAAATATCCCTGATGAAGGTCCACTTAAGACTGAAACATTGGAAATCTACTGAATAAAAGCCACCCTCATTACAACATAATTGGATTGTAGTTGTGAATTATTTTCCACTCTATTATCATTAAGTAGATATACAGAAAGATATTTCTTCATTTCAGTCAAGATTATATGACAATTTAGTCTTTTTTCCTTAGTTTAAACTACTATGATGCTTATCAATTTTTGTGGTAAGCACACTATTATATGATATTCATTTTAGTGATATTGTTTCTTCTGTACAGGTACAGTTTATACTAAGTTTTTTAAGAAACCATGAAAGAATCCAAGGATCACAACAGAACCTGTTAGGCAAGATGGAGCTGTTGTAGTTATTGAAGAGCCAATTCAATCATCTAATTTCTGCAATTTCCACTTTTAAAGAATATAGTTTCAAGACAGTGATACCGTTGTACGGGATTTAATTAACTGAATCCCAAACAATTGGCAGGACTCTCAAGAGGAATTGGATCAAGGTTAAGCTATATTTTGTTTGTTATATATGAAAACCCCACTTCATACTTTATATTTGTGTCCATATAAAGACATCACTATAATGAAGACATCACTTCTGGGACTGGCTATACGCGCGACAGTCGCGCACGCGGCCGTCACATAGATATAATTTCTTATATACGCGGACACAAAGTCTGCTCATACAGATCTGCTTATATACGCGGACATATAGTGGGTGTATGTAAAGATGTACATTATATGCTCAGAATACAGTTTAAGACAAAGAAATAAGAACATAAAATAGAAAGGGGGTTGTGGGGCATAGCCCCCGATTCAAAAACAACTGATGAATCATATAATGATGGAAAATCATCCGCATATGCAATGCTCCTTACATACGCGGACATAAACCAGCGTGTACAATAAATACGCGGACCCAAAGTCCGCGTAAACATGTTTCCTTATATACGCGGACATTAAATCCGCGTGTACAAGAAATACTGTGTGCGCGGTTTCCCATGCCGTACCTGCGTGTATAATCCTGGCCATCACTTCTCACCAGATAAATTTCTTATGATAATGCCATACATTTGGAATGGGAGTTATTTATAATTAATATATACTAGCCCTTTAAAGTATTCATCTGAAGTATTTGATAATCAATCATCAGCTAAACGCTATATGGTATAGTAATGGACAGTTGGGTTGTCCATCAATACCACCTTTGTAGGCTTGTCAGTGTTGTACACAATACTAATCAATTGGATATTCAGATACTATAATGACAAGTATCAGTTAACACTCATACAAAAAAAACCCATCAGCAACAACCAACATGATTTCAGTACATATCACCTATATCTGTTTATTTGCAATATCCTTGCCATTGTATTCAGCTACAATGATATTTGATACTTTTAGGAAAAACTAATCAAAATATGTTGCAAAGCAATATAGTTTATACAATACAGAACAATGTTCCAAGTCTGATATATTGTGCCATCCTCTGTCAATCTGATGATACATGTCTTGGTTTTGGGTACAAGGCAACTCCTGGGTCAGAATGTTTGTTATTGAATGAATCTCCACATGCTGAGCACGATATAGTGACTTCTGAAAATGGTTATACATTTTGTATACAGGAAGATATAGGTAAGTTTGACTTTGATATACTTTGCTTTTATTACTGATTCTGAATGTTCTTCTCTGCCAGCCAGGTATGAACAATGAAAAATGTCATATTGCAATAAGTAAATAGGAAAAATTGCCAAGAAAAGTGACGGAGAGTGAAAATATTGGAGAATTTAAGATGGAACTGAATAAATTGTATCAGGCTCATGAAAAACTTTTGTAACCTAAATGTAATTGTATATGTTTTCTTGATATTATATGATATTGTTACCATAATCCCTTGTTCTATTGATGTTTGTATTGTACTTGTAATTCCTATATTGTTTCCTTTTCTTTTGATTACTGTTTATTGTTGTTATTGTAAACTCTTGATATTTCCTATTATTATTCCACTTAAATTGTATATATATACACTGTCATGTATCATCTGGAAGACCAGAAGGTTACCCTGAGGATGACTTTTTGAATAGAAAAAAAAAATAAATAAAAGGAGTGGTAACACATGCAACTATAGCTATGCGGAACGTTAGCTTAATATATTTCATTATGTAGCCTGTGTACTTTTTGTATGGCATGTAAAATATGCATACCTATGTCCTAGTCAACAGGGTTACCACATGTTCCTACTTCCATTGCTCTTTTTGAATGGACAAGTATGTTTATTGTGGCCATGATGTTCATGCAAGATGTTTCCATGTTCATTAAACCCAATACCCAATCCACCAACTGTTCACTGATTATTGTGCAAGTATAAAATGATCTGATCTTCAATAAAAATTTGTTAATTCTTTGGTAGAATTCCCATTTGATTAATTTCATCATTCAGTCCTGTTGGTATAGTTCTTAAGGTGCATCCTATGCAAATGTCAGTGCACATGAGTTTAATCTCTTGTATATCACACTTTTTATGTCAGTTCTGCCAGAAAGCTGCAGCTTGCTACCAGCGACAACACCAGGTTTGTACCTGTTTAGGTCCAGTACAGGTCAATTGGATGTGGCCTACTGCTACTTTATTGGTACTCGGGGCTGGAGGGTAAGTTCAAGACACATAAGGAAAGACATCAATAAAATCTGTGGTTCTACTAAGAGTTATGAGAACTGTGCCAGTCTAGATACCTACAGTTAGCCCAACTGGATGTTTTGTTGCTGATTGTGTGTGGGTTGCTTATTTAGGGTTGACTGAAAAGCGCTGTTTATAACTTGTCAATCCCTTCTTTTTACGATACAATCAATTGTGGCTTTACTTGATAAATTATGAATTGCAGATGATTCAGAGACGTACAGATGGTTCTGTCAACTTCAACCGTAGCTGGGAGGAGTACAAAATAGGGTTTGGTCACCCAAGTGGGGAATTTTGGCTTGGAAACATAAATCTTCATGAACTGACCAAGAACACCAATTACAAATTGAGATTAGAGATGTTAGTTCTAGGGATAGGAGACACTAAGGCTGAATATCCTTTTTTGCTGTTGGTAATAGCACAACAAATTACAGGTTGACCGCTCATAGCCTAATGGGGGAAGGCCCACCAGGTAACCTCAACCAAATCTGTATTTTAAGATGAACTTTTATACATGTTCTGGACTGTTGCATATCAAGAAATCATGAAGAAAATGACCTACTCATGTCACATTTCCTTTTCTAAACCTTACTATGATTAAGTTAAACTGAACAGACGTCATTTTAACAGCTGATTATTTTAACTTAATTATAGTGGGGGTAATGTAGTCACCACAATTACAATGTCTAACCTAATAATATATTTTCAATGTTCTTGAGGCAAAGGGATTTCATTCAATGAGCCAGTTATCTTTTTAATCTATTTCGATCAATTCTTCCTTTACTACTCCTACATTTCAAAGGATGGAAGAGAAAGTTTCTTTTCATCAGGTTTTGTCAAAACAAAATATCTATTATGATATTCTATGGGTTTGAAAAATGATGTCTGTTCTCAGAGATTGCATACTTTCCTCTGGACTTTTCAGTAAGAAAACAGGTAAAAACTATCCTGCAGGTGTACAAAACAATACGGAAAAATAGGAGAAAGAGAATTATAATTCTCATCATTAGCATTAGCTATTATCGGTATATGTTATGATGAAAACTTTAAGTTCCTACACATATGTTTTCATCTCTTCAATCTATAGAAAAGAAAATTGTATTAATTGTTGTAAAATATTTCCAGGTGATTCACTCACAGATCAGAATGGGATGCCTTTCTCTACATATGATCATGACAATGATGGTAACACAAGTGTAAACTGTGCAGAAATGCATGGTGGTGGTTGGTGGTATAACACATGCTCTGATGGTGCAAATCTGAATGGCAACTTTGACATTGGCCTGAAGTGGCCAACATGGTTTCCATATGCTCTGAACTCAGTTGAAATAATGATCACAGAAAGTGGTGCCTGAGACTCTGAGACTGGATCATGATGCTGTTGAAAGTGTATTGATGACAGTTGTAATTCCATCTAGATCAATGGGTAACCTCGAATAATGTAATTTTAGTGTTTAATACAGAATTATAACATTTCAGCAAGTGTATCAAAGTTATTGGTATTGATAGAGTTGTGATAAGGTGTGTTGGGTCACATCTATATAATATTGTAAAAGACTCATCTTGAAAGAAATGATATCAAATACTAAAGGGTTTAATTTAACCTAACACTCACTTATTAATCAAGTACTGAATTGGTCTTTGTCTATAAATCATTTTAATTCACAAATAAAGATTTTTCTGCATCAACATGGTGAGAATGTTATCTATATTCAATTATAGAATTACATGGTAAACTCAACACAGCCAAATGACAATGTTTTGTTTTAATCAGACTGTACTGAGATCAATACCTTGTGCTTGTGAGTAAGAAAGCTTAACAGGAGAGGGTATTGCCACTAAATTTTAATATCATTACTAGAAGTAGAATGCTTACAGTAAAAGCTGTGTAAATATGATAAAGGAGATTGGTCAGCAGACTGCAGTAAATAAGAATAAATCTTTAACTGAGTAAGAAAGATTTATATTATAGTAAATGCAAAAGGCAGTGTCAAAGGGAGATGAGACAGTCATAAAAACATTGTCTCACCTACCAGCAGCAGCACTGTAGTGGGGATATAGAGGTACATACACACAATTGATAATGGTTCATATATACAGAACCCAGACCAACCTGAAAGGGGAGATCTAGAGTGAGAAACAAATTAGAACTTGGATGAACCTTTAGGTTCAGGAACTCTGTGGAAATAACCTAGTGTGGTACAGTGGCATTGTCTGTTAACCATATATTGAACTACCAATACATTGAGAGGCATAGGATTAACATAGGCAGACTTAGCCATAAGGAAATCTATAGACTGTGCAAGGTAAACTCTTGGAATGGTTAACAGCATACTACACCCGGTATAGCTGGACTGTATCATGAATGACAATACATATCTCCTACCTGTGTTGGATTCAATAAAATTAATCTCTGCAAAGTGAGTGTCTTCATTTGGATTTGAACGACCCTAGCGGAGAACTACCTCAATCCTTGGCTAGCAACACAGAATATTTACTAGTAATGACACACAATATGAACTAAAATAGCCTTTAATGGTTCCCTATTATAAACATTATTATATAACAACACTTATGTTCAAGACTTTAAGAATCAAATGCTTCGGAAGAAGAGACAATGTTCTTATGACTGTCTTGTACTTCAGGAGAATCGCGCCATTATAGAACTACCATTTATTATACTTTTTCGGAATTGGTAAATAGGCATACAGTGAGCGAGTGGAGTGTGATGAAGTAGTCCGACCTACTTTAAATCAATCAAAATGCAGCGTAACAGAGAGAGTTTGACCTCTGACCTATGCTGACCTGACGGTGACCTACGCCGACCTAATTAATGGACCAATGAAAAGCGCGGATTTGATCATGTGAGACGGACGCGCTTCATTCAGTCTGCACAGAACAATAACAAATCCACGAGACCAAAACATGTCGGAAATATCCGTTAATAACGGCGAAAACGTCGGAAAAAACGTCAGAAATGACGTTTAGCATGGACCTAATGGACAGCCAGATAAGGGATATGCTAATGTTCGATTCCGACGTCAGCGAGACGGACTTAAACGGAGTTTTGGACGTTTTTGAAGCCCCGGACGTCTTTTGGCACTCCCCTCCCGCCAGTCTGACCACCATTGTGTACAGAGAAAAGCCTCCAGAAACCCCTGCTCAGCCTCCAGAAACCCCTGCTCAGCCTCCAGAAACCCCTGCTCAGCGTACTCAAACCCCTGCTCAGCCTACTCAAACCCCTGCTCAGCCTACTCAAACCCCTCCAGAGGCGTCCGCCCACGTGAATTTCCACGATTTTGACATGGAGGACCCTGACCACCTCCCACCAGGTAACCACACTTCTCCTGTATGCCTTCTGTGAAGCTAAACCAAACCCTGCCTATCGTGGATGAAAATCCCCATCCCACCAATGATATAGCCTGCCTATTGATTATCCAAACACGTGTTAAAAACTGTGTAAAAATCTGTGTAAAAATGCGTGTATAGTACGTGTATAGTACGTGTATAGTACGTGTATAGTATGTGTATAGTACGTGTATAGTATGTGTATAGTACGTGTATAGTACATGTATAGTATGGGGAAATGTTACCCTCACTTCTCAGGAACTCTCTCATTCACATACAGTTTAGGCCAAAAATGCCTGGGATCCCCTGACTAGCCTCTCTGGTCATAGAGTGGAGCTCATTATTCTCCAGTTAGACACCCATTTTCATCTTCCCTGTTTCTATCAACTTTCAGATACTGATGAGGAGGACTACATGGAGGAAGGCATGGACAAGGGCATGGACAAGGGCATGGACGAGGACATGGACGAGGACATGGAGGAACAGGGAGCCGTAGGAGGGGTGAACGAGGCCGACAAAAACAAGAACACAAAGAGAAAGACACAACAGGTGGTCAAGAGGTTCCATGAGTACTGTGCGGAACAGGGGTATGAGGACTTCGTGGCCCTCCCGCCCTCAACCCTCAATGTCATGGTGAGTGCCTTCTTCATGGTCGTAAAAAAGAAGGACGGGGAAGAGTACGAACCGGACACCCTCACCAGTATGCACCAGGCCATTGACCGTCACCTCAAAGAGAAAAAGTACGGATATACTCTAAAGGATTCCCCGGAGTTCCAGAGTAGTCGGGATGTCCTGGCCACCCGGAGGAAGGCCCTCAAGGCCGAGGGGTATGGCAACAAACCCAACCAATCCCAGCCCCTGACTGCACAACATATGAACATGTTCTGGGAGAATGGAGCCATCTCTAAGACCAGCCCGGAACCTCTGCAACGAGGGCTCTTTATCTACATGGTGGAGTGTTTCGGGCTGAGGGGCATGCACCAGGGCTGACAAATGAACTGGGGGGACATCAAGTACGTGGAGGACGAAAATGGGTATGTCTACCTGGAGTTCAACGAACGACATTCCAAGACTAGACAGGGCCAGGGGGATCCCAGGCATTTTAAGCCTAAACTGTTCAAGAACGAGAGACATCCCGAGAGGTGCACAGTCCATATGTATGAAATATTCAAGTCCCACCGCCCACCCCAAATGGTGGCCCCCGACAGCCCCTTCTTCCTGGCCATCAACAAGAGTCCCAGGGCCAGGACCTGGTACAAAAACCAGCCCCTGGGTGTGCACAGACTCCGCACTATTGTCCCTGAAATGGCCAAGGCCTGTCAGCTGAAGGGGAGGCTCACTAACCACAGCATCAGAAAAAAAACAGCAACTGACCTGCTCCACAGTGGGGTGAATCCCACCGTGATAGTCCAGCTGACAGGTCACAGCAATGTGGCCAGCCTGAACAATTATGCAACAGCGGACATGTTAATGCAGTATGAGATGTGCGATCTCCTGCAGAGTGACCAGGAGAGGACACAACTCTCAAGGAAAAGGTGCCTACCTGCTGCCACCCCTCACAGCGAAGTCGTCCCTGCACTGACAGCATCCACAGCACTCTCACACAGGAGGAGACCTGTGTCCTGTGCCCTTGGAGCACCTCCTCCTGTCCCCAACCAAGGTGAACAATGCGCAACTCCTCCAGGAAGGCCAGCAATTGAAGCACCAAGGCCTACCACCTCTCCTATGAGGCAGGGTGCCACGCCCCCTCCCATATCATCACCCCACAGTACAACTCCTCCTGGAGGGATAAATCCAGCAGTGACGGCCCTAAGTCCAGCGGTCAGGGCCCTAAGTCCAGCGGTCAGGGCCCTAAGTCCAGCGGTCAGGGCCCTAAGTCCAGCGGTCAGGGCCCTAAGTCCAGCGGTCAGGGCCCTAAGTCCAGCGGTCAGGGCCCTAAGCCCTCCAGGGCAGGCGGCGGCGACTCCAGGGCAGGCGGCGGCGACTCCAGGGCAGGCGGCGGAGACTCCAGGGCAGGCGGCGGCGACTCCAGGGCAGGCGGCGGCGACTCCAGGGCAGGCGGCGGCGACTCCAGGGCAGGCGGCAGCGACTCCAGGGCAGGCGGTGGCAGGATCCATGGACTTGACCATCGTCCCAGCAGCCCAGGGGCAGGGGCAGGGGCAGGCTGGGCCCCTCTTCCAGTCCTCCTCATCAAGCCTATCCCAGGCCTCGGCGCTGCTGAGTGGGGCAGTCTTCCACGACTCTGTCAACATAAATTTCAATTATTACAGTGGGAGGCGTGTTTGGGGGTGAAGTGGTTGGCATGTCCATCTGCTGCACAGGCAGCCAGGACCAATTCGGGGCTGAGCTAGCTAATATACCCCTCTGCATGTCTCCCTGTGACAACAACAGAGTTATCAAAGGTTCCTAGAGGACCACCGGCTGTTGTATGTAGTGCCCTGTCTATGGGACACCTGCTTCAGTAAAAGTGTAGGGGTACAGTCTCTACCTTCTCATACATAGGATCATCAAGGAAAGAATTGACAAGACCTTATTCTCGCCGTGATATGACCATAGATGTTGATATGCATCACTGTTAAAAAAATCCCGTCAAATTTACAGTAAAGTACTGGCAACTATGTTGCCGAACTTTTACCGTAAATTTAACGGGTGACCATAATTCTGTGTGACCGTATATTTTACAGGTGAACACCGTTTAAGTTTAACAGTAATATACCGAATATATACAGTGGACTTTCATTCTTACGGATCGAAACCGTTTAAGTTCAACAGTAATATACTGTAATACATTTGTCGGACTTAAATTTTTATGGATCAAAACCATTTAAGTTCAACAATAATATACTGTAATACATACTATAGTAAAATACCATACAGTTTACACTGGATGTAATTTTAGCAGCATTGAAAGTTTTATTTTTCCTGTAATCACACTACAGGATAGTTTAGCCAATAACCAAGTACATCCTTTTTCTCTTGGTTTAGCATTGCATGGGTTGTTTGACTGTTGGAGGTAAAACCTACAGGGCTGTAGCTGAGTTCTTGTACTAAAAAGGTGTCTACATGTTTATCCTACTGAAAAGGTGTTTAAAACATTTTGTAAATGTTTTAGGGTGTTCTGGTTGGTTGGCCATACAAAAAATAGCGGGCCAATGAGGTGATTATTTTAATAATGCTATAAAAACCTAAAAATCTAACATTTTTAATCACAAAGTTCCAAATTCCTAAATGTATGAAAAAGATATGGAAAAGTGCAAACCCCTTCTACTGATAGTACTATTACTGCATAGTAGTAATTTGTTAACATGACTAGCCGAGGTTTGAACCCGGGATCTCTCACATATGAAGCCTGTGCTCTAGCACTGAGCTATGGAGGCCTGTAGGTAGACAGAGCCCAGCTTTGCTACTTAACTGAATAAGTAGGGCTATGAGACTAATGACTTAATGTCTGTCTAATGTTGAACACCTGTATAGTAGTACTGATCCTACTCATTGGTGCTGACTATGACAGTGTACACCTCATGCAGTCCAAGTTAGCTCAGTTGGTTAGGCTTCTGCCTTGAATGTGGAAAAATGTGGGTTCTAATCCCAAAGTGTCCATTTTCCTTATCCATACAGTATACAATTCCCAAATACGGTATATTACTGTGAGGCTAAAATTCAGTAATAAATACAGTTATATACTGTAAATTGCAATGATATTATGGTAGAAATAAAATACGGTATTATACTGTTGAGGTTTACAGTATATAACTGTTAAAGTTACGGTTTTTTTTAACAGTGTGGCGTTAAACGCCAATAACCAACAAACAAACCTTGTATTGGAAATTGTTACTCCCCATACACAAAGGGTTTGGCTATGAACCATTTTTCATTAACCTTTGGGTCAGTCTAAGCATTTTCCCCAGCTTTACTGAAACTCATACTTCGTGCACCTGAAAGCACCTGAAAGGTACAATTTTGTTACACACAATGTCCAGAGAGAAACTATTCGAAAATGCTCTAAGGTGTTAATCATAATCCAATTCCCCTGAGAGTACCAATTCTGGTACCTTTTAGGGGTTTTATTACCAACCTGCAGGCAATCAAGTCCCTGGGAGCACCAACTTCCTTGGACAAAATACCTTGGAGACATTTACAACTGTAACCGTGGAGAGATTGGCAGAGCACCAATCAGAGCCAGATCCCTGGATCCGGGCACCACAAGTGGTAGCATCTGCAAAATCACAAAACACATTTATCCATGTCTCCCAATAATAAAGGTATAGAAATGCACCAATTCTTTTTGAGTTGAGACTAGATCACTGGATGATGGAGTAAAATCCCTTATAAGTGTTGTATATAAGTCATAAAGAAAAGATATTAAATAAACTAACAATCTTTACTAAAACCAGTAAGAAACAAACATGATGCAGGCTAAAATGAGTAAACATGTGTATTTATGCATAATAGGTACCCCATGAATTAACCTGAATAAGAGCACTGGAGGGTCAAGTAAATTCAGGCTTAACAGAACATAGATCTTAAAGTATGAAATGCATAGAGATTCAACAGTAAAATGCATTAATTACTTAACATAATATCTTAGGCAAGTGCCTTTTTAAAGGCAATCCTGTTTCGTCGCTATTGTGCCTTTTGTAATCATGTACAATTCAAGGAAGAGTTGTATGTCTGATTTGTCATAATATATAGGACTGAAAGGGTCAAGCATTAAGAATTCTTCTGAAGTTCTGCCAATCTAGGTTCATATTGATAACATAAAAAGCATTTGCTATATGGCAGTTCACTGAAAATAAATCATGCATAAATCCAATTCAGTAAAAGAAACCATCTGCACCACTAGGCATTAATGTACAGCCAACAAGTTGTCAGCAAACACCTCTGACTCTTCATTGAGATGAAGAGCATCATGGACTTACATTTCTTGCTCATCATTCTGCAATCTTTGGTTATTTTACCTTTGTATGAGTGTCAATATCATTGTGAAATCCTCAAAGAATCTTCAGTAAACTTGTTTACTGACAAGAGGCTTGTTTTCTCTGTTTTAAAGGATGACATAACAAGTCTTTTGTCTTGTGCAATGCCCTGTTACAGAGATGCCGACTGCATTGGTTTTGCATTCAAAACTTTTGAATGTTTTGTTTTCAAATTAAATACAGCAAATTTGCTGAGAAGCACTCCATTAGAAGAAGGATTAAGGTTCTACTTGAAAGAAAGCAAAGGTAGGGAAACACTTTTGCTTGTGTTTCAAATTTATAGCAAAATTTAATAATCTTTAACAGGTAAATAATGGTACTTTAGAGAGTGAAATGGTAAATTTTATCTTTCACTTGGAACCCTCAAAATGGGCAATATCCAGAAATAACATGTATCTAACTGATCATTATGTTATACCTCTTTAAACCATTCAAACAATAGATTTTGTCCTAAAACTGGAGGAAATGATTTGAGATTTGGTGACAAGAATATTCTGTAAAACTATAGAATTATAGATTTAATGACTTTGGGTTAAATATTCAAGATGTTCTAAAAACAATTAGTAATCAAAATGAAGTGTCTGTATTGGTGTCTTACTATGATTTCACATAATAGAATTATTATAAATAATAACTTGGGCATTAATAAAGGGAGTTGCACCATTCACCCTCCCATCACAATACTCCATTCTTAAAATAAGTAGGATAGTGATCCCAGTAGATTTCTTTTCCGAATTGCAAGTTTTGAATATCAAAGATTTTCAAAAAAACTAGTTTTTGCCCTTATATGACCATTCATTTTTAAACTATATTAAACTAATACTGATATAAGAATTTGGATATGATTTTCTCTTGAAGCGACTAATCTGTAATCTATTTGTCATTTTGTATATTCCTACACAGCTGGAACTATGATCTCTACAACTAGAGATTCAACTGTAACCTCATCATTAGGAGATGGAACATTAACCTCCATGGCAGAAGATGCAACCATGACCTTTTCGAGTGACGGCGTAACTACATCCTCCTTAGAGACTGGTCAACCAACTACCTCTTCAGGACAAGATGCAACTATGACCTCTGTTAGTGAAGGTGTAACCGCAACCTCAATAGCAACTGATCAAATATCTTCTTCCTCAGAGGAAGATGCAACCATGGACCCTTCAAATCAAGCTGCAACTACAAATTCACAAGAGACTGATCAAACAACTACCTCAGAAGAAGAAGATGCTATCATGGCCTCTTCAAGTCAAGCTGTAACTACCAATTCACTGTTGACATCATCTAGTGGAGATGCAACCTCAGTCCCCCCAGTTGAAGATGCAACTACAACTTTATCAGCTGACCAAGAAATTACCTCTCAAGGAGGGGTTACAACTATGACTTCTACAGCAACCACAACCTTGTCAGACAATGATGGCATCACAACAACTTCAAGGATTGAAGCAACAACAAGTCCTTCAGAGGAAATTGTACCGACCTCTGCTTCACTAGAGCTTGAAACAACATCCCCTCCAGTTCTAGCAGGAGGCTGTGAAGACTTGACAGGAGGGACATCCGGAGTTTACATTTTTCAGCCACCAGGGGGCACCATTGAATCTGCTTACTGTGAGTTTGCTGCTGGTGGTGTCTGGAGGGTAAGTGAAACTGTTATTCAAGTCTGATATGAGTTTTGTTACAGGCTGCAGGTGAAAGGAGTGGTTTGCCACCCAATTATAACAATAGAAACACCACTTTCGAAAATGATAACCATGCCATAAAACATGCATCAACATATTTATTCTTAGACAAATTGTTGATACAAACAAGGATGCTTGACATTTGCTTTTTCAGTAATATTACAGGCAGAGCTTTATAACCTTGAGCCCTAAGATTTTCATAGGAAAATTTCTCTACTCTGCCTAATGACAGACTTCGACTTTCTGAAAACATTGACATGTCTACATGTGAACAACTAATACCTCCTTGTTCAACCTTTCTAAAACTTTGGGTATATTATTGATTACTGGATTCTGGGCTTTTTTGTTAGTTACCTTAGCCTCATGTATCAATATGATTGGTGACTGTCAACATAATCTAATTTGACAAAATGTTAATTGCTACCATTTACAAACCATTCTAGATTCAAATGTTTCAGTTCTTGCAGTATTGACTGCAGACATCATCATAACTGAATAGAACACTATTCTGATTAATCATAATAATGAAAGCATTGAGCTATTTTTACCATGGAATTAATCAATCCCCATTAGTTTCCCAATCTACATTACTAAGTATTTGCTTAAGCTACAGATGATTACTCCTTGCCATCTTCTTTCATGGAAAATGCTTTGCCCTCTAAAGTGAACATTCATGTATATATAAAAAATAGCAATCCTTTATTTCAGTTTGTTCAAATTGTTAGCATCTTTTTTTTAATTACAGGTCTTTCAGAGGTATCAAGCAGGGGTCAATTTCAATCGCAACTGGACGGAATACAAGGAAGGTTTTGGGGACCCAAGTGGAGGGTTCTGGCTGGGCAATGAGAGGCTCCATCAACTAACACAGAATGGAGATCAAGCGCTGAGAATAGAGCTTGAAGACGAATTGGGTGATGTCAAGTATTTTGAATATGGCTCCTTTGAGGTTGAGGATGAAGGGAAAAAATATAAGTTAAGATTGTCAAACCCTGATGAGGGTGGGCCAGGTAACTTTTAATTTTGTATAGTATTATTCCCTGAGTTATCGGATCACCAAGACAAAAGCCGTCTAGTCAATAAATGTGGAAGCATCACCACAAGAGCTGAGTGTTGTTAGTCAAGTGGACACTATACTTCAATGTAATAATATGCATTATGTGAATAAAGTGAGCAACGCTCTTTTAAAAAAATATATATATATATATATTATGCTGTCTTAATATCTAGGTTAATATAGTATTTAAGGTGGGATGGAAATGTATATCAATATGAAATGTTTCAGAGTAACATAACTATGTCGAATTGATATTCCACTTCAAATTAGAGATAGAACAGAATGTTATAAAAACATCTTCCTTTACAGGTGATTCCCTTAGCTATCACAAAGACGAAGAATTCTCCACATATGACAATGATAATGATAAGGATGGGGATAGACACTGTGCTCAGCAATATGGTGCAGGATGGTGGTTTGATAAATGTGAAGACTATACTGAGGTTTTTGCTCTGTTAAATGGAAACAGTACAGCAATAAAGTGGACCACCTGGAAAATGGAACCACTGTCCTCATGCAAGATGATGCTAAAAACTAATGTTGACAAATAGTTAACATAAAGCCAGCATGGGATTCATAAACAGAAGGAGAAATTACGTCATTGTGAGCGGCGGCGCGGGTGTCGTTCGGTGTCGGCATGGACATCAGTGTGGGCATCGCCATGGGTCTAAGCTGACTCTGACTGGACAAGGCATACCTATACACAGTTGTCATGGCCATTGGTGCCAACAAGCGATGCCAATGGTGACAGCCAAGCAGATCCTGATTAAGCATGTTTGATATAGGATTGTATGAAGTTAATATTGGTCTGAGATTAAATTTCAGCTTATGTTATTATCATTTTAAGCACAGTAAATGTCAACCTACACAGGCAAGCATGTGACGTTATTATACAGTGCAGTAATGTTCTGTTTGATTCTGTACTGGTTCTTGTTACGTTATTTTGATGGCTTCCAACAATGTTGCTGCAATGTACTGATGTGATGTGTCACTACGACGTTATTATAACATTCTGGTTACGTTCTTCAACCTTATCAGGACGTTCTTATAACATTCCGTTTTGGTTTCGTCCTAACCTCACCAAAAAACAATGTTGTAATAACGTTCTGATTTGGTGAGGTTTCAACCTCACCATCAATAACGTAATTGTTACGTGCCATCCTAGTAAGTAACCGACTGACTGAAAAAGTATGGTTGCAGAACGTTTCTGTTACGTCGCAGCTTGGCTGGGTAAGTATTAAGACAATTATTTAGAGTCATGTTATCATTGTCAATTATTCAAATACCTGGATATGGCAATGATACTAGGATTGACAGTGGAGGTTGGAGCAGGATTCAAGTCTTGACATGTAACTCTGAGTCTATGTTCGCTATAAATAAATCATGAACACCATTTGAAAGGTCTGATTATTCTCCATTTAGTGGTATTAGATATTAGAGAATCAACTGAGAATTAAAATATATGTTATTTGAAAACCTATTTTCCCACATTTATTTGTTGAACATTTAAGGATATGTCATTAGCTTAAGGAGCCAAATAGTTTATTTTCTAAAACATGCTAATAACTTTTCAAAGTGGAGAAGGGGTCCCAAACCTTTTAACTAGGCCTTAGTTTTAGTTTTATGCCAGAAGACTGGTAATATCAAAGTGAGCTATATTCTTCTTTTTTTTACATCTTTCTTTTAAAAAAAACGATAAAAAGATATTAGATTTCTATCCCAAAATTGTTACTGAGAAATCAAGTACAAAATCAAATCTTTCTCTTTGAGTGATCATAACTTAGAAATATCCCAACAGTCTTTCATATACATTACATCCTTAGATACAATATAAACTATCTATTTGAATTATGTATATTACACTGATGTGGTTAGAGAAAAATGCAATAGTCCTGAGTACCACGAATAACCGCCCAAGCACAAATTGTGTTAACCACCAAACATTATTAAGAATATATGAGCCTTAGTTTTATGGAGTTATTTTTATCAAACTCAATACACTTGAAGAATAATTTGCAGCTGATTGATAGCACCACATTGATAGGCAACTGTTATAAATTTCTACAACTCAAGTTGCTTCTGAGATATACACCTCATTCAAATATCAATGATTACCCCAGATCAATCAATCTAACCTAGAGATCTAGATGCTGTAAGACCTTTCTTGGTAGATCCCCCTTCAGATAAAAATGATACCAACAACTACAAGGGCAACAGATACTTCCTAAACCTAGGAATACCTCATTAGAATGTTAGGGTAGATGGTTTTAGCTTTAGAGTCAGTGTAATTTGGAGCATCTAATAAATATTACCCTAGTTAGCATTGTCTAAACCGGTTTACCTTGTTCATTGATATTTCTTTAAAATCACTCTATAGTTTCTGACACATCGGGACTGACTGGTACATCGGGATCACTTTATTATCTAGGAACTACTCTATGGCCTAGGTTAGAAAAAACATGATCAGAAATTGTATTGCTTTTTTTAGTAATAAATTTGCTGTGCTGAATTGCCTTATATATGCAAGGTATCTTCAACTCATACATATATGTGTATAACAGGAGTTAGTTTTTAGTTTAGTTTCTGAATACACTTGGATTGAATTGATCAAACAAATAGTCTTTTTCTGTATGAAATTCTGACTGAGTAAGATAGTAGGCACTTAATGATACTCTTAATGAAACACAACATCCACACATTTATTTATTTTGCCAGTATGCCAGGGTATGATAATCAGTGGTCTATAATCAGTGTAGAGATCAGTGGAGAACTTTCAGATTCCACAGATTTAGAGATGGATATACAACAATTAGCTTGTGGTTAGGGGGGTTAAAGAAACTCTATATTTTCATTAGTTTATTTAATAAATGAAATTTTGAAGTTGATGAAGCAGAACCCCAAATTTATCATGAGGTTTTGTGACCCTGACCCCTTCTGTGTGTGCGCAGAAAGTCGGGCTGCTGTTGAGAGTCTGGCAGTCTTTGGCCTTTGGCCCGGTCCCTCCCCTGTGCGTGCACAGAAAGTGTGGCTGCTGCTGACAGCTTGAAGTCCTGCGCAGTCTTTGGTCTTTGGCCCTGTCCCTCTGCTCTGTGCATGCACAGAAAGTTTAGGTGATTATTCATTCTCACACATCCATCCACGTTAATAACGGAGGTTTCTTTGAGATTAAAGATGCTTAGAAACATCTTTTGATCACATCGCCCTTTCCTTTCCAGGCAGGATGTGCACTTACCATGAAGACTGCTTCCTTTCCATCTATTCATTTTAGGAATATCTTCACTTTGGGAGGTGATTTAATGATGAGGTTCAATATGATACTCCTTCTTTGAAGGCTTTATCTGCAGTATTGAACAATTGATCCTTGAATCAAACCCAAATGGTTTTGTAATGGACTCATATATTCTGTGTTTACCTCCATTGTAAGTTTGCCAGTTGTTCTCACAATAGCAATTCTTTACACTTGTAAGACACTCTGAAGCTCTGTATCAGAGCTGAAGAGAACAATTCTTATGTTTTGGTTTAGGTAAACATCTTATTATGACAAAATACTTTGTAAAATCTAAAATGGTTACATTTCCCCAACAACCTCAGACAAAAATAAAGGCCTAAGATTGTTAGAGAATTCATCATTATTGTTCTTTTGCAGCTCCATTGTCACAACCCTTTGAATGCAACAGGTCAAGCTCAACAGTGTGGCGGTCTAAACCGGCATTGATGAAAAAAGGAAAATAATCTAAAAACATTGGGGTTAGATTTTGAAATGGTTATTTTTTCAATAACAGTCACTAGTCCCTTTCTATATTCTAAATAAATTGTGCAAAATATTATGTATTATTTCAATAGAAGTTGACAATAGAATCATTCCATAAGGTAGACTAGTGCAATTTGGGACCATTTTCTGTTCTTGCTGCAATGTAGACTGTTTTATCTTTGCCTAGTACTTGTTATAATATCTATCCTATATCATTAGATAGTCAGTAGAAATAGCTGTCTCACAAAATAGTATTTGTAACTATGAGTAATCAGATAGTAGTGTAAATAGACTGTAGATTTGAAAATTGTGTTTTTCACAAATATTTTTCTGAAATAGATGAACTCAGTGAATGATGATGGCTGATGTGTGCAGTCCATACAATATGGGAGGAAAATGTCTCAGATTCTATAGTTAGATCCTAGTTTATATCAATTAAGTATTTAATATAACTTCAAATTAAAGATATTGATTAAAAGACCAAGAATAATTTACAGTTTATTCAAATGACCATGTTTTCATAGGCAATATTTCCTATTTTCTACAATTCAGGCTATTCATAATTTATAGAATGTACACTTGGCATGTTATTTTCTTAGATGGCCCCATTGATCTGAAAGTAACAAAAAAAACCTAAAGACCTAGATGCTGAAAGGCACTTTTTACTGAACCTCCTTCAGAAACAAACATCATGGTGTCAGTGCATACAATCTGCATCATACTATTGGTAGCATATTTACCATTATTTCCAGCTACATTTTTATCTGATACCTTTCTGGAAATTGATCAAAATTTGTTGCAAAGTGCAATTGTTTATGCAATACAGAACTACATTTGAAGTGCTATATCATGTGCCATTCTCTGTCAAAGAGATGATGCATGTCTTGGCTATGGGTACAAGTCAACCCCTGGGTCTGAATGTTTGTTATTTAACATTTCTCCTTATGCTCAGCAGGGAACGTCAACTACAGAGGTTGGTTACGTGTTTTTTGTAAAGGAAGACATGGGTAAGATTCATTTTCCTTTATATTATATTTGGTTACGATACCATTGTTTAGTGTTCTAGCAAAGGTTTGTCAAGAAGAATAACTACTGGAAATTTTTTTATTAATGGAAGGCCCCATATGACATCCTGTGATTAAAGGGAGCCAAAACCAATAAATTCACTTAAATTTTCCACACTCAAATAATCATGGAAATCCATTCCTTGTGTGTATTTCTGGCCCATGTTAAAATATAAACCATGAAATATGGTAAAAAATCATTAAAAACATGTTTTTCTTGCTCAATTCAATTAATGTGGATCCACAAAAATAGGGTTTGTTTACAAACAAATGTAAATATTACTATCTCTTGTGGCATTCTACTTCAGTTTGAGCTAGTTTTCACAGCTAATACTTTACCACTGACCTTAATTGGATTCATCTAACATATTTCTGTAATTATCTTAGTTTTGAAAATTTTGTCAATTTTATTGGTTTTGGCTCCCTTTAAGTATCCAAACTTTTAAATGTGTTTTACTCTTCATAGTATATAGACCTAAATGACCTTGACTTTGGATAAAGTCAAAGTCATTCATGTTTCATCCTCCCCTACTAATGCACTATTGATTTGTCTAATATGAAATGGATAGCTAACTCATTGAGTCTGCTATTAAAGAAAGAGACTGTATTATATTGTGTTACATTTTGAAGGGGGTTGTCAAACAAAATGGCTGCTGTCACTCTCATGCACACCTCTACGGAGTGACAACAGGCATATTCTTATGCCCAAAGGACCCCTCTAGCACCCCAAAATAGTTTCGGGTCTAAACCTTTCATGGCACACGGAATCAAGAACCTCTAAAGGATGACCATGGATGACTGTATGGCCCAGAGCAGATTGTCATTGACCAAGGATGACCCCAAATGTTCCTCATTACATCTAAAACAATATCCAAAATATGTGGAAAATCATGAGCAGTATGCACGGCTTTACTCACTACCCCTGATAAGTACCACATGTAAATGTCTGTGTACATGAATCCTACTGTATATGAACATGTAATCCCAGCCCAAACAGTCACACTGAGTGGCAAAAATTTTAATTAGTAGTTTTTTGGGGTGTTTTTGCAGTTCTACCGGGAAGCTCTGAAGGTCGATCTGATGTGGCCTACTGCTACTATATTCCTGCTGACACTAGTACTGGTATTGAGGCTGGAGGGTAAGTCCAAGGTGCATAAGGCTAAACAGGGATTTTCACATAGAGTCCAAATTTGTAAAAGAACATTTAAAGTAGGGTTAGCAACAAACCCAACAGTTTTCCTAAGGATCAAGACACTGCTTTGCCACAAGGATAAAAATAATGGTGCTTTGATAACGCTGACAGCTTATGTCATGTCTACATACTCAGTAAATAATTCCCTCTTTTGATTTAAAACGATTGTTTTCCTTCTTTTGACTATATGATAAGTTATTACCTTTGTAAATGACTTTGTTTACATTAAGTTTTCAATGTTTTATATATTACAGATGATTCAGAAACGTGATGATTTTTCTGTTAACTTCAATCGTAGCTGGGAGGAGTACAAAACTGGTTTTGGCCACCCTAATGGGGAGTTCTGGCTTGGAAATTTGGAACTCGACAAACTGACTGAGAACACAGACGACTACCTTAGACTAGAAATGGTAGGTTCAGGGACAGCCCCAGGTGACGTCATTGACATTCAGGCTGAATTTTCTGTCTTTGCTGTTGGTGATAATGCAACAAAATACCAGTTGACAGTTTCTGGATTTATATCTGGAACACATGGTAATCAATCTTTTTATTAAGTTTAGTCTGTTCTTTATCAATATCATGAAAATAGTGAACTAACACCTTTTGTTTCTTTTCAATTTAGGGATTCTCAAGTGTTAAGAGGCAGTTCAAAAACTGTTATCAGTTAAACATATGGCAGAATTCCTCAGTAATACCTTTAGTGGCATATATTTTAGTGACCTGGCATCATGGCTACTTAATTTAGATAGTACCAGGAAAATCTACAAAACTTTCTTAGACATCAACAATTTAAACTAGGTTACTGTGGCTACAACATTAAATCTTCTCAGGTCCCTCTCAGACTTATAATTACTTAATCTTAAGAACTTAAACTCTTGAAAATGAATAAACATGTCTTCAAAGCCCATCAATATGGAAACAAATTATCAATTCTTAAATTTTTCAGGTGATGTGCTAGGGTATCTGAATGGGATGCCTTTTTCCACATATGATCATGACAATGATGGTGACCCAGACACGAATTGTGCAGAAATGCATGGTGGTGGTTGGTGGTACCATCCATGTGATCAGTTTGACATTGGCCTAGAGTTGCCATTTTCACTGCAGTCTGTATCTGCAGTGAAATTGATGATCAGAGAAAGAGATGTCCCTCAGCCTTAGGGATAAATGCCCGTTTTCTCTATGCAAAAAGGTTTACTGCAATAATTTAGATAATGATAATCATCTAATTTAGATTGAGGTCTAGGCAACACTGGTAAAAATAGGCAACATATTCACTAATTTGGGCTCTTCTACTGGATTCAATGAAAAGGTTTCTATGAAAATAATTGTATCTTGTTGCAGAGAACTGTAGTCTGAATGCAACTTTTTGATTTTCACTGCTAGAGGCCATGATCGTGGCCCAAACTGTGATCTAAAGCAAGCATAAGGAAATGCCTTTGGAATTCTCACATGTAGGTTTAAGGCTAGAACAATTGATGTCCAAACTATGCAAAATGCATAATTCGGATTGAGGTTTTACAAAGAACATTACAAGCTACTGACATTACCCTTAGTGGGTAAGTGAGGTGTTTACTGTTCATCGCTAAGGTTTAACTTACCTTTCAAAGAATAAGATTTGCTAATATGACATATCACACAAGGACTACAGGGGCCCCTTCTTGAAACTCTGGAACACTTAAACAGAGCTGGACTCTATCTGAAGGTGCATACCAAAATTCAGATTTAATGATCGAATAAAATATCTTTTGAATGCATCAATGATGTTAATTTTTGTTGTTCATAATACAAAAAGCCAATACTTTCACTTTGTAAATGCTTTTCCATTATCATGCACAAAGGTAAAGAGTAATTCACTTTGCGCATGAAATTAGTTGTATAGAGATATGATGAAGAGAACGTCACCAGTTGTAAGTAAGGGAATTAAAGAAAGTATTCCAAATTATATGAATTGTCACATCATATAGTATAAATGTAGCATGAGCTGCTGGTAGGGGTAAATATACCTGTCGCGCAATAGCTGGCAGGGTGCATCTCCCAGTGAGTGTCAATGCTCGGGGAAAATCAATACCAGACTGCTATATATTTGGGTAAAGCCTATGGATACAGCGGAGAGCACTATTACATTTGGACAGACACGAGTCTTAGGGGGTTTAGATAGCTATACGTAGAAAAGGACATCTGGTCACTGTTGAAGGAACTACTGTGTTGAGAGCGGATGTAGGCGGACTCTTAGGAGAAAGCTTACTCTTCATTAATTGGACTTGTGACCCTAGGAATATTAACCATCATGGCACTGGCTCTGTGTGCATCTAAGTGATCCACCAAATAAACCTGACTTACAGCCAAGCGTTGTTCGCGTTGTGGAAATGAACGCCCATCTCGTGAACTTACCTACCACCTGACTAGCAATTATGGAAGGAGTGATAAAGGCAGTAACGTTAAACATCATAAAACAGTTCCCCAATTATTAATCAACCACATAATAACAACTAGCGTTCAATCATTCTGATTTTGAGAATCATACAACACTTAAGCTTTAAGTTAAAAATAAATTGTTGTGCATAAGATTCTTACAAAGTTATTGATCCATCTGTGATACTGTAAAAAATATTTTATTCATTGTAATGGGTAGCCATGAACAGTAAATCTCACAAACTGCTTGAAATATGTCATTCAGGCCAAATAGATTTCCCAGTTTTCTGGTATGGACATTAGCATATGATATTCATTTTAATGGTATTTTTTCGATATTTTGCCGTTCATATACCTGAAAGAGCTATCTTATGACGCTTATCATGTATTTATGAGTAAAGACAAATGTGTGGGAACTAATTGACAAAATACCTCAGATCAATATGGAGGAACAGTTTCCCAGATTCTGCCATTGAAGTACTTTAGATTAAGAAATGTCTATCCAATTACTCCATTTTTTATGGATAAATATCAAACCCAAATAGATTTTGTGAGGTACAGTTTTCTCCAAACAAATGCACACGTATATCATAACTTTAAGAAAATAATTATATCATTAGCTTTAAGTAACATTGTAGGCTGATGTTGGTTGGAACTCTGGAAAAAGGATGAATGGTACTCAGGCTCCTTGAGATATGATGGGGTCCCAAGGGTTCCATGGGCTTCAAGGATGGGAGATATGGGCTGCAGGTTCAAAGGTTATCCTGTGGCCATGCCTGTCGTGTCATTCAGATTTGTGATTAGGGATCAAGTATATATGACACAACATACAAGCCCTGCTGGATGACCTGCATTGACCTCCCTTTCAGCCTGGGTTGTCCTTGAGTTAGTAGGTAGTCAAGCCACTAAGACATTCCAGCTCATCCCGGGATCCCCCCTCCGGTATAGATCACCATCAAGATGTTAGCATAGGTGAAGAACAGGTCAATGTTAACAGTTGAGCACCAAAGAGAACACTGATCTATTTTTGTGAAATAATTTACCTTTTATCAGCTTTTCGAGAGGTACATAGAAGCTGATTGGTTAAAATGGATCTTGTTACCAGAACAGTCACAGAATAGTACTAGTCAAGGGATACAAAAGTCTATGTCATTTGAGGCGATTGGCAGTTCAGGACACTCTTTTAATTGAGCCATATTTACAGTATTACTTATTAATGTGTCATATGTCAGTCTCTGTCACATATTTGGATATTTCTCCATTGTCAAAGAACTTTTGCCAATTTTCTAAAGTCTAATCACAGAGGATAGCACAGATTCAAAGTCATTTACCAGAAATTAGATCACAAATGTCACAACTATATGTGTCCTTAGACCATGTACCTGCCTAAATTACCAAGAACCATAGACAGAAAGCCCACTATCAAACAGATTTAATAACTTAATAATCATTTTCAAATCACAACAAATTAGGGGTTCTGATAAGGATAATGTTCCAAATTGGTATTGGCAAAATATTTGTTGTTTATATTTCTCATATCACTGATTTACGTTCACAAGGTAATTCGTCAAGATAAGTTGCCTTATCTCTGTACTTTATCACACTATATATGAACCCTTTATACAGAAGCTATTTAGCCATTTTACCCTTTTAAAGGCCGTATTCCACATACCGATTTTGATGTTGGCGATTTTGCATTTAGTTAATTTTCTCTAAGGATATGGCATGAATCCATACGTCCTATATATTATTTGAACGAGAATTGCAAGATCTTTCTAATGATGTATAACAGTTGTATGTTTGAACTTTATTCTCACTGCCGATTTTTAAGCAAAATCGGCATATCGGTTCAGGGCGTATGAGAGTAATACAATAGGATTAAATTCAAGATTCTTCAAATAAAGATCTATTTCTCAGACCAAAAAGTTCATCTGATAGTGAAAAGGTGCACCTTTTATAGGATATAAAACATGCCTAAATCACAACTACACTATCCCTGTGGCCTGTCACATAATGGGTTTCGCTGTTGTAAACAATATAGTTTTGTCAAATCATGCACTATTGTGTGACAACCCAGCATCAAAAATCAACCACTAATAATGATTTCTCTGGGCTGAAAGATCAAACTATCTAAAAAAAAATAACTTTTTACAGAGTTAAAAGGGGTTCTTTAGCACAGCCACAATCCAACACTTCAACCCATCACAAAAGTGACATCCGTGTTGTCAAACACATTTTTTTAAGGTTATGCTATAGTTTATTAGTTCTATGTGTAAACCTTCAACCTCTATATTTTGGTTCAGACAAAATATGCACCTCTGGTGAAGATCATTAACTTAGTTTTCACCCTGAAATGGTCCTCACAAAGATGTCATACATTTGGAAGGTGAGTTATTTATTAGGTAAGATACACTAATACTAGCCCTTTGAAGTCTTCATCTAAAGTATTGGACAATCAATCATCAGCTCAAAGCTAAATGGTAAGGTAATGGACAAGTTTGTAGTCCATTGATACCACCTTTGTAGGCTTGCCACTGTCGCACACAATACTAATTGATTGGATATTAAGAATATCTTTAGACTTTGATATGGTAATAATTTTAGCAAATATAGTCATTGTTCCCTTTCTTGAATTTACATGAAACAATTTGAGATCAGATTATAAAGAATTGAAATTTATATTCCTATATAAATCACGATACTAATGTCTTTGCTCAAAAAATTAATATTGCATTTATCTTATTTTGTCAACATGTATTTCTTAATACAAAATTATAAACAGACAATATAAATGTCTTAAAACAGTGTACATATTGTTTCAATAGAGGGACTGGACGAGAGAATACAAAAATAGAGACATTTTAAGCTTATCAAAATAGCAACATTGATAGACAACCATAAATATTTTCTATAATTCAGGTTATCAAGGTTTATGGGTTGTACACTTTAGTCAACCATCAATGTCAATATAACTCTAATGGTCTTGATGCTGAAAGGCAGTTAGCATTCATACAAACACCCCTCGGGAACAACCAAGATGATTACAGTACATATACTCTATATCATTCTATTTGTAGCATCCTTCCCATCATTTCAAGCTACAATGATATTTGATACTTTTCTGAAAACTTATCAAAATATGTTGCAAAACAATATAGTTTATACAATACAGAACAATGTTCCAAGTCTTATATATTGTGTCATCCTCTGTCAATCCGATGATACATGTCTTGGTTTTGGACACAAGGCAACTCCTGGGTCAAAATGTTTGTTACTCAACGAATCTCCATATGCTGAGCAGGATATGCTTACTTTTGAAATTGGTTATACATTTTTTATAAAGGAAGATATATGTAAGATTTTCTTTATATACTTTGCTTATATTACTGATTCCAAATGTTCTACTCTGCCACCCACTGGATCAGAGGTATGAACAATGAACAATGTCATATTGCAATAAGAAGTGGTAACAAATTTAACTATAGCTTGCCATGGACTGGAATGTCAACAAAATATATGGAGCCTTTGTACTTTCATATAGTGGTTGTTTGTATGGCATGTAAAATATTTAACAGATAAATATATATGTCTTAGTCAACAGGGTAAAGTTGCCACTAACATTTGTGTTTATGAATGAACAAGTACCCCACCTCATCCCCCAAAACCCCCATCATTCAGGAAGGTTCCTTTGTGGCCATGATGTTCATACAAGATGTTTCCATGTTCATTAAACCCAATACCCACTCCACCAACTGTTCACTGATTATTGTGCAAGTATAAAATGATCTGATCTTCAATAAAAATTTGTTAATTCTTTGGTAGAATTCCCATTTGATTAATATCATCATTCAGTCCTGTTGGTATAGTTCTTAAGGTGCATCCTATGCAAATGTCAGTGCACATGTCTTTAATCTCTTGTATATCACACTTTTTATGAAAGTTCTGCCAGAAAGCTGCAGCTTGCTACCATCGACAACACCAGGGTTGTACCTGTTTAGGTCCAATACAGGTCAATTGGATGTGGCCTACTGCTACTTTATTGGTACTCGGGGCTGGAGGGTATGTACAAGTCACATCAAGAAAGACATCGATAAAATCTGTGGTTCTCCTAAGAGTCCTTAGAACTGTGCCAGTCTGAAAACTGAGAGTTAGCCCAACCGGTTGTGTTGTTGCTGATTGTGTGTGGGTTGCTCATTTAGAGTAGACTGAAAGGCAACTGTGTTCTATAGGTCAGGTGGGCAAATAGGGGACTTGGTAGGTACCCATTTTGTAGTTTCTTATTCCTGATCATATTGATGATTAGGCATCATAATATTCCAAATTTACATAGGAGATGTGGTTAAATGTCAATTTCCTTCAAATTGATGAGAAAGAAATATACTAAAACGTATTTTATGCTCAGAAGAAGACAGTGAATACATTTTGAAGGAGCATTTTAGCCTCATTTAGCATAAAAATGACCATTTCTGACCATTATTTGGATATATTCTTTAATTTTTAGGATTATATGCATAAAACAATTCATTTAATTAAACCTATAATAGTACCTAATATTTCTATAGGCAATATTTTATTTGACAATCACAATAAATTACAATTTTGAACAATTTTGAAATAAAAAACCTAAAGAATCCACATAAATTCGAGCCTGCACTGGGAATGGATGGAAGTATCAGACAGTTATAAAAGTTAATGCCAAAGAATAATAATTAGTATTGTTTCATTGAACTGAAATTCTATGAATCCATATTTCAACATCACATGCTTAATAAGTCAGTCTAGTGTACCTGATAAACACAATTGTTTGATATCTACAATAACATAAACAAATGATATTATGATATTGATGTGTATGAATAGAGAACAGTAGAATACCAGTCATATTTGGACTGTGATCTAGTATTATAATATGGCTGCCAGCTGGGCAAAAAAGGTGGTTTTCGGAACTTTTATCTATTGCATTGAAAATTGAATAACTCTTTATTGGTGCTGAGTATATTCATAAATAACATAAGAAAATATTCCTTATGAAATTCCCTTTTGGAAAATGTAGGTTTTACAAGCAATTAGAATGATTTAGAAATATTTCTTTAGGCCTTAGCATTGTAACTCCAACATTTTCGGCAACTTTTTAAAAAAATTTAGGTTCCATTTAGTTCTATAGAAGGAAAACATTCCATTTAGGCTTATTTTTTGTTACACCCCTAAAACAGGTAAATTCACAGCTTTTATATTGATGTATCATTCAATATTATAGTCACATTATATGGAAAGTTATTCCTAAATTAGTAAAGGTGGTCTAGAAAAACTAGTTTTAAGTCCGCTATTTGCCCACCTGACCTATACTTGTCAATCTCTTCCTTCTACAATACAATAAATTGTGACTTTACTTGACAAATTATGAATTGCAGATGATTCAGAGATGTACAGATGGTTCTGTAGCTGGGAGGAGTACAAAATAGGGTTTGGTCACCCAAGTGGGGAGTTTTGGCTTGAAAACATAAAGACTACCAATTACAAATTGAGATTATCGCTGTCAGTTCTAGGGAAAGGAGAGGCTAAGGCTGAATATCCCGTTTTTGCTGTTGGTGATAGCACAACAAATTACAGGTTGACAGCTCATGGCCTAATGGGGGAAAGGCCCACCAGGTAACATCATCAAAATCTGTATTCTAAGATTGACTTTTATACATGTTCTGGATTGTTGCATGTCAATATTATGCTGAAAATGACCTACTCGTGTCACATTTCCTCTATTATACAAGGAAAAAAAACTAAGAGCTGTTCCTTAAACAGCTGTTAATTTTAGCTTAATTATAGTGGGGGTAATATAGTCCCCACAATTGTAATTTCTAACCTAATAATATATTTTTAATGTTCTTCAGGCAAAGGGACTGCATTCAATAAGCCATTTACCTTCTTAAATTCAATTTCTCCTTTAGTACTCCTTTATTTCAAATGATGGAAGAGAAAGTTTCTTTTCATCAGGTTTCGTCAAAACCATAATATTGTGACATTCTCTGGTAAGTCGGGGTTGCCGATTCTTACAACAGAGGAACGTGGGGGTTGTTCGGGTCTCGGGGCGGACGGGGAATCCGGGCCAAGAACCGAGATGTGTTTCTAGAGTCGTGCCTCGCGCACGAGGGGGGGCTGAGCGAATCGATCGGGAATCGGCACTCGATGTCAACGGAGGACTGCGGGGGAGGGAAATTATGGTAGGGGTACGGGTCGGCCAGGGTTCGTCTCGCTCTATCTCCCAGACCAGCATTCACCCCGACCGGGCGGTCCACCCCTGAGTTCCGGTCCGCGGGGGCGACGGGCCGACGGTCGCCTATTGTTTGGTAGCGTGGGGCCGAGCATGCCGCGCCCTCGTCCCCGCGGACTTCGCTCCTTCGTTCCGTTCCCCATGTCTTCGTGCCATACTACGCCTCGGTTTCCGGGACTACTTCGGGCCTTCGTGCCTTACTCCGTTCCCTCGTTCCTCGTTCTTCGGGCCGTCGGGCCCCTTACCCTGTTTTTCTACTACCTATCTCGAGCTTCGACTGTTTTGTCCTAACTTCTGCTTAATTACTCTGATCGGCTCATCTTTAGCGGTTGTTTCAGGAAAGAGGACACGTCTGGACACCAGGAGAACTGTCAAAGAACTCTGTTTATTCGGGCCTCACCGCCCCTTTATATACCAGAGAGGTCAGCCCTGATTGGCTGCTTTCGGTCACGTGACCTACAACTGACGTCACTTCCGGTTTATATTTTCCGTTTCCGGTTTACATTTCACTTCCGGTTTACATATTTCCGGGTTTCGTTCCTTTACATTTTCGTTCCTTACATATTCGTTCCTTACATATTCGTTCTTTACATATTCGTTCTTTTACATATTCGTGCCTCTTTTTCAGGCTTTCTATACTTTCGTTCATTATTACATATTCGTTCCTTTACATCTATTTCGTTCTCTTACATATATTTCGTTCTCTTACATATATTTCTACTATTACCTTATTTCTATTATTTTGACCTCTATGTATTTTGGATGAATAGCCGTTCATCACAATATTAAATTTTATTATGATATTTTGTGAGTTTGAAAAATGATGTTTGATCTCAGAAATTGCATATCTCCTTCTGGACTTTTCAGTAAGAAAACAGGTAAAGGCTATCCTGCAGGTGTGCAAAACAATATGGAAAAAATAGTAGAAGGAGAATTATAATTCTCATCACCAGCATTAGCTATCATCAGTACACTCTAAGATGAAAACTTTAAGCACGCAAAGTTCCTAACCATATCTTTGCATCTCTTCAATCTATAGAAAAAAAAATGTATCATTTGTTGTAAAATATTTCAAGGCTATCCACTCACAGATCAGAAGGGGATGATGCCCTTCTCCACATATGATCAAGGCAATGATGGTAACCTAGACATACACTGTGCAGAAGTGCATGGTGGTGGTTGGTGGTATAACACATGCTTTGATGGTGCAAATCTGAATGGCAAGTTTGACAGTGGCATAAAGTGGCCAACATGGTATCTATATCCTCTGAACTCAGTCGAAATGATGATAACAGAAAGTGGTGCCTTTGACTCTGAGACTGGTTCATAATGCTGTTGAAAGCATTAGTACTGGTGACATTTGTAATCATATTTACATCAATGTCTTACCTCTTATAATGTAATTGTAGTGTATACTACAGAATTATAACATTTCAGCAAGTGTATCAAAGTTATTGGTATTAATAGAGTTATGATCAGGTGTGTGGGGTCACATCTATATAATTATTGTAAAAGACTCATCTTGAATGAAATGATATCAAATACTAAAAAGTTGAATTTAACCTAATACTCACTTATTAATCCAGTACTGAATTTGTCTTTGTCTATAAATCATTTTAGTTCCTAAATAAAGATTTTCTGCATCAACATGGTGAGAATGTTATCTATATTCAATTAAAGAATTACATTGTAAACTCAACACAGCCAAATGACAATGTTTTGTTTTAATCAGACTGTACTGAGGTCAATACCTTGTGCTTGAGAGTTAGAAAGCTTAACCGCAGAGGGTATTGCAACTAAATTTTAATATCTTTACTAGAAGTAGAAAGCTTACAGTAAAAGCTATGTAAATATGATAAAGGAGAATGGTCAGCAGACTGCAGTTATAAGAATAAAACACTAGAGTAAGAAGGATTTATATAATAGTAAAGGCACAAGGCAGTGTGAGAGGGAGATGAGACAGTCATAAGAACATTGTCTCACCTTCCAGCAGCAGCACAAAGTGGTGGGGATATAGGGGTACATACACAAAATTGATAATGGTAAGTATATATAGAACCCAGACTGACCTTAAAGGGGAGAGTGAGAAACGAATTGAAACTTGGATGAACCTTTAGGTTCAGGAGCTCTGTGGAAATAACCTCATGTGGTACAGTGGCGTTGTCTGTTAACCATACATTGAACTACTAATACATTGAGAGACATAGGATTAACATAGGCAGACTTAGCCATAAGGAAATCTACAGACTGTGCAAGGTAAACTCTTGGAATGGTTAACAGCATACTACCCCTGGTATAGCTGGACTGTATCATGAATGACAACAAATATCTCCTACCTGGGTTAGATTCAATAAAATTAACCTCTGCAAAGTGAGTGTCTTCATTTGGATTTGAACTACCCAAGCGGAGAACTACCTCTATCCTTGGCTAGCAATACAGAATATTTACTAGTAATGACACACAATATGAACTAAAATAGCCTTTAATGGTTCCCAATTATAAACATTATTATATAACAACACTTATGTTCAAGACTTTAAGAATCAAAACACTTCGGAAGAAGAGACAATGTTCTTATGACTGTCTTGTACTTAAGGACAATTGTGCCATTATAGAACTACCATTGAGTTTTGCCTAAAACTTTACAC
The DNA here is from genome assembly GCA_936440205.1 of Lepidonotus clava. Taxonomy (NCBI): domain Eukaryota; kingdom Metazoa; phylum Annelida; class Polychaeta; order Phyllodocida; family Polynoidae; genus Lepidonotus; species Lepidonotus clava. The sequence continues at coordinate 46,981,672 of OW387145.1, forward strand.
AGTGAAAGTTATACCTCTATAGAGACCAAAAATGCAAAAATAATTAAAGTTCATGATGGAAACTTTTCAGCTACAGCAGTCTAAATATATGATAATTATTCAAAAAAAAAAGACTTGCAAAATAAATTCAGAAATTTGATTATATTTGCTAATAATTTGGATAGAAATGATATTAAGACCAGCCTAATGCTTTTGATAAACATGTTCATGTTTTCTCATGTAAGCAAGAAATACTTTTGTAAAATTTGATGATGAAATATATGTTTTTTACTGACAAGTATTCAAAATAAACTAATAACAAATTACAAAAATTCTAAAATAAAGTTTCACACAGAAAAATTTGATCATTGAAAAGTGTTCTAAAATGTTATATCACATGCATATGGTTGTAGTCTGCCATATCTAGCCAAAACAATAGGGGGTCACCATGGTAATTTGGTCAGCAGAGCTGACTAACCATTTCAAAACCAAAAAATGGCTTAAAATGGGTATTCTTTTGTCTTCTCATAAATTCACTAAAATATTTAATCTGAAATTATTTTCAATATTCTAAATTATTCCTGAGATCCTAACAATAATTTAGATGTATAATATACTTCTATACAACCTCTAGCAAAAGAGAAAATGTAGAAAATGTAGATTTTATTGCTAAACTGGTTTTTCAGCATAAGGCAAATTTCTACAAAAAGAGACCTATTTGACTATTTCTATTATTTAAATTATTTCCTTTCACAAATTTTGTAGTGGATTATAAGTCCCACATATAGTTATGAGTATTTATACAAAATATAAAAAAGATTGAAGAACTTTCATTTTTGGCTGTTTATTTCTGTACTTCTTCTCTTCCTCTGCCCTATAACATTTAACCTAAGTCTCAAGTGTAGTCTAAATGTCTGAGAGATCCCTTATAAGTGGCGTATATAAGTCATAAAGAAAAGATAGTAGATAAATTAACAATCTTTCTAAAATCAGTAAGAAACAAACATGATGCAGGCTAAAATGAGTAAACATGTGTATTTATGCATAATAGGTACCCCATGAATAAACCTGAATAAGAGCACTGGAGGGTCAAGTAAATTCAGGCCTAACAGAACATAGATCTTAAAGTATGAAATACATAGAGATTCAATGGTAAAACGCATTAATTACTTAACATAATATCTTAGGCAAGTGCCTTTTTTAAGGAAGTCCTGTTTTGTTGCTATTGTGCCTTTTGTAATCATGTACAATTCAAGGAAGAGTTGTATGTCTGATTTGTCATATATATAGGATTGAAAGGGTCAAGCATTAAGAATTCTTCTGAAGTTCTGCCAATCTAGGTTCATATTGATAACGTAAAAAACATTTCCTATATGGCGGTTCACTGAAAATAAATCATGCATAAATCCAATTCAGTAAAAGAAACCATCTGCACCACTAGGCATTAATGTAGAGCTAACAAGTTGTCGGCAAACAGCTCTGACTCTTTATCAAGATGAAGAACACCATGGACTTACATTTCTTGCTCATCATTCTGCAAAGTTTGCTTATTTTACCTTTATATCAGTGTCAAAATCATTGTGAAATCCTCAAAGAATCTTCAGTAAACTTGTTTACTGACCAGAGGCTTGTTTTCTCTGTTCCAAAAGGTGAAGTGACGAGTCTTTTGTCTTGTGCAATGCCCTGTTACAAAGATGCTGACTGCATTGGTTTTGCATTCAAACCTTTTAAATGTTTTGTTTTCAAATTAAAAACTGCCAGTTTCGACAGAAGCACTCCATTTGAGGAAGGATTTAGATTCTACTTGAAAGAAAGCAAAGGTAGGAAAACACTTGTGCTTGTGTTTCAAAGTTATAGCAAATAATCTCTAGCAACAACTAGATGATGGTACTTTAGAAGAGAGTGAAATGGTAACTTGTATCTGTCACTGTGGACCCTCAAAATTGGAAATATCCAGAAATAATATGTATTTACCTGATCATTACCTTATACCTTTTTAAACCATTTAAACAAAAGTTTTCATCCTAAAATGAGGGGAAATATTTAAAGATTTCTTGGCAACAATATTTCATAAAACTATAACAAGGGCCTAAATTGAAATCCTAATTATGATTTCACATATAGAAATGTTATTGATAATATAATAACTTTGGCATGGTTAAAGGCAGTAGCGCCATTCACCCCCCAATCACTAGACTCCATCCTTAAAATGAGTAGAATAGTGATCCCAGTGGACTTCCTTTCAGAATTGCATGTTTTGACTATTGAAGATTTCTAACAAACTTTTTCTTGCTGTTATATGACCATTCATTTTTAAACTATATTGAACTAATCAAACGAACAGACAACAAATACTGATAAAAGCATATGGATATGATTTTCTCTTGAAGCCACTTTTCTGTAATCTATTTGTTACTTTTTGTATTCTTACACAGCTGGAACCATGACCTCTACAACCAGAGGTTCAACTGTAACCTCATCATTAGGAGATGGAACAATAACCTCCATGACAGAAGATGCAACCATGACCTCTTCGAGTGACAGTACTAGTGCAACTACCAACTCATTAGAGACCGATCCAACAACCTCCTCCGCCGGGGAAGATACAATCATGGCCTCTTCAAGTCAAGCTACAACATCCTCCTTAGAGACTGGTCAACCAACTACCTCTTCAGGACAAGATGCAACTATGACCTCTGTTAGTGAAGATGCACCCACAACCTCATTAACAACTTCCTCCTTAGATGAAGATGCAATCATGGAATCTTCAAATCAACCTGCAACTACAAACGCACAAGAGACTGATCAAACAACTACCTCTTCAGGAGAAGATGCAACCATGGACTCTTCAAATCAAGCTGAAACTACAAATTCACAAGAAACTGATCAAACAACTGCCTCCTCAGAGGAAGATGCAATCATGGCCTATTCAAGTCAAACTGCAACTACAAATTCACTGTTAACATCATCCGGGGGAGATGCAACCTCGGTCCCTCCAGTTGAAGATGCAACTACAACTTTATCAGCTGACCGAGAAATTACCTCTCAAGGAGGGGTTAAAACCATGACTTCTACAGCAACCACAACCTTGTCAGACAATGATGGCATCACAACAACTTCAAGGATTGAGGCAACAACCGCTTCTTCAAAGGAAGTTGTAACAACCTCTGCTCCACAGGAACTTGAAACAACATCCCCTCCAGTATTAACAGGAGGCTGTGAAGACTTGACAGGAGGGACATCAGGGGTTTACTTGTTTCAGCTACCAGGGGGCCCCATTGAATCTGCTTACTGTGAGTTCGCTGCTGGTGGTGTCTGGAGGGTAAGTGAAACCGTTATTCAAGTCTGACATGAGTTTTGTTGCAGGATGCAGGATGTAAGGGATGGTTTGCAGCCAGTTATAATAGAAACTATTAAACACCGCCTTTGGGAAATTGTAAACATGCAATAAACCATACTTTATTCTTGGAACAATAATTGTTGATAGTAATGTAAAATCTTGATGCAGACATCTTCATTTATGTACCTTTTTCAATAATATTATATGAATACCTTTATAACCTTGAGCCTTAAGATGTTCATAGGAAATTTCTTTGTTCTGCATACAGAATTCTGCTTTCTGAAAAAATTGATATGCCTACAGGTATAGAACTGATACCTCCTTATCCTTTCACACCTTTGGTAATGTTATTCATAACCAGACATTGGGGATGTTTTGGCATGTACCCTCAGCCTTATCCATTAATAAGTGATTGGCAACCATCAATATAATCCAGTTGAAGAAAAATTTAATTGCTAGCATTTACAAACCTTTCTAAATTCAAACGTTTCAGTTCTGTCAGTATTTTGGTTGCAATTGTGGTCATAATAATTTAACATAGTGCTACTCCGATAAACGATAAAAATGAAAGGATTTAGCTAGTCAAATGATGCAATTATGCAATCTCCATTAGGGGTGAAATCAAGATTCAGGGGCTGTGAACCTGTGTTAGTTATAACCTCTATTGGCTGCAGCATTCTATAACCCATTACTACCCCATTACAGGTGCCAGACACCACTCTTTAACAATATAGATTTGTATCAGGGAGAAAGATAAAATTCCACTTTTCTTTCATGTTAAAATATCTTACCTTTCCAAATCACCTCATTAGGGCTTATTGACTTATTGATTAATTGGTTTTTTCAGTCATTAAAATAGTGTCACCAAACCTTTCCTATCAGGCTGCAGCCCAATGGCAGCAGACAGCATCCTAAGTATCCCAAAGTTGTGAAACATGAAGTTAGAGGGATTAAGGACTGTGTGATTACCCTTTGTAATATTCTATTATGAAAAATGCTTCCCCTCCTCTCAAGTGACCAATCATCTTGATATATGAATTTGCAATCCTTCATTTCAGTTTCTTCAAATGGTTATTATTGTTTTTTTAATTACAGGTATTTCAGAGGTATGAGGCAGGGGTCAATTTCAATCGAACTTGGGCAAATTACAAGGAAGGTTTCGGAAACCCAATTGGAGGGTTCTGGATTGGCAATGAAAGGCTCCATCAACTAACACAGAATGCTGATCAAACTCTGAGAGTAGAGCTTGTAGACCAATTGCACCATGTGAAGTATTTCGAATATGGCTACTTTGAGATCCTGAATGAAGGATCAAATTATGAGTTACTATTGTCAAATCCTGATGATAGTGAGAATGGGCCAGGTAACTTTCAGTTTGTAAAAAGATATGTTTCCTAAGTTAAGAAGTTCTCTACATCGTGTTTTTTTCTTTTAGCAGAGGCCTTCTTATACTGTCTAGAGAAACTGTAACACTCAGATGGGAGTCGTAATGCATCCATATAATTCTGAAAAATATCTTCATTGTTGTTCCAATTTTGTCTCAATCATTGTCTTGATTAGTTTCAATATTATATACCATCCTAGACAAGCAGCGAATTAATGGGCATGATCTCAACCATACCTTTTTGGTCAGTCTGTAACATGTTAAACCTTCACTGAACAGTTACATTGTATTAGTTCAGTTCAAGACTTAAATAAAACAAATTTATAATAACATCACAGTTTAGTGAAGTTGAGAACCTACTGATACAGAATGTTATAAAAACATCTTCCTTTACAGGTGATTCCCTTGACAAACACAAAGGCAAAGAATTCTCCACATATGACAATGATAATGATAAGGATGGGAGTAGACACTGTGCTCGGCAATATGGTGCAGGATGGTGGTTTGATAAATGTGAAGACTATACTGAGGTTTTTGCTCTGTTAAATGGAAACAGTACAGCAATAAAGTGGACCACCTGGAAAATGGAACCACTGTCCTCATGCAAGATGATGCTAAAAACTTATGTTGACAAATAGTTAACATAAAGCCATCATGGGATTCATAAACAGAAGGAGAAATTACGTTAGTGTGAGCAGCAGCTGGGGTGTCGGTGTGGGTGTCGGCATGGACATCAGTGTGGGTATCGCCATGGGTGTTGGCTGACTCTGACTGGACAAGGCATACCCATACATAGTCGGCATGGCCATTGGTGCAAACAAGCGATGCCAATGGTGACAGCCATGCAGATCCTGATTAAGCATGTTAGATAAATTGACGCCAACATCAATGGCCAAACACCCCTCAGCGTAGGCTGTCGGGCCATCAGCAAGTGGTTTGGCACTGATGATTGAACTTAATGTTCCTTTTATAATTATATATGCTGAAGTGGTTACACTTTAAATAGCTTCTCCGAATAAGAAATGCTTTGCGTTATAATGCAAATTTCATGGTTATTTCAATGATGATTTCAATATATAGCTAGTGATTACAAATAGATTTAGTTGAAAATAGTTATTGTGATGCATTATACTTAACTAGTTAGTATGTTGGTTGAACAACCCCTATTCTATACCTAATATGGGATTGTATGAAGTTAATATTGGTCTGAGGTTAAATTTCAGCTTATGTTATTATTAGTTTAAGCATAGTAAATGTCAACCTACCCAGGCAAGCATGTGACGTTATTATACAGTGCAGCAACGTTCTGTTTGGTTCTGTACTGGTTTTTGTTATGTTATTTTGATGGCTTCCAATAAAGTTACTGCAACGTACTGTTGTGATGTGTCACTACAACGTTATTATAACGTTCTGGTTACATTCTTCAATCTAATCAGGACGTTCTTATAACGTTCTGTTTTGGTTTCGTCCTAACCTCACCAAAAATAACGTAATACCGTTCTGATTCGGTGAGGTTTCAACCTCACCATCAATAACGTAATTGTTACATTCCATCCTAGTAAGTAACAGATTGACTGAAAAAGTATGGTTGCAGAACGTTTCTGTTACGTCGCAGCTTGGCTTGGTAAATATTAAGACAATTATTTAGAGTCATGTTATCATTGTCAATTATTTAAATACCTGAATATGGCAATGGTACTAGGATTGACAGTGGAGGTTGGAGCAGGATTCAAGTTTTGGCATGTAACTCTAAGTCTATGTTCGCTATAAATAAATCATGAACACCATTTGAAATGTCTGATTGTTCTCTATTTAGTGATGTTAGATATTAGAGAATCAACTGAGAATTAAAAAATATGTAATTTGAAAACCTATTTTCCCACATTTATTTGTTGAACATTTAAAGATATGTCATTAGCTTAAGTAGGCAAATAGTTTATTTTCTAAACATGCTAATAACCTTCCAACGTGGAGAAGGGGTCCCAAATTTGTTAACTAGGCCTTAGTTTTAATTTTATTCCAGAAGACTGGTGATATCAAAGTGAGCTATATTCTTTATTTTTTACATCTTTCTTTAAAAAAACTATGAAATGATATTACACTGAAAACACAGAGTTGTCAAAAGTGGTGCCAAAAACGACAACCCAGGGTTGTCACAGGCTGTGTCTGTGCCTGTTAGACAAAAAATCTTATTTATGAATATTTTCATGTTGTAGATATCATAGTCATTATAATGGCATCCAATTATGTTATTACTAGTTATTAGGTGTGGCCATTACACATAGGAGGCCTATGAGTTGTATGGTTTTGACACCATTCACTTACAACACTGGGTTGATATAGACAGAGGCCATGACAACCCTGGGCTGTCACTTTAGGCACCATTCACCTACAACCCTAGGGTAGTCAGGCAGGACTTTTGACTTCTCATTTTCGTCTGTGACAACCCTATGACAACCCATTCTTCATTTTTGCTTCTCTGACGACCTTTTTGGCCTAAAGTAGTCGGGAGAAAATGACTACCTTTGGGTTGTCATCCAGCCTCAAAATTCACAATGACAACCCTCTGACCACCCCAAAGTTGTCAAAGGATTGTCACAAGGTAGTCACACAGCATTGATGGCCTGAAATGAGCCCATGTGATGACCCAAAAGTCACATATGAGAGGCCAAAAGTGACCTGTGACAACCCTTTGACAACCTTGCAGTGGCTCTCTGACGACTTTGTGTTTTCAGTGTAGATTTCTGAGACACCCTTCACTAAGTTATAATGTTTAGAGCATGTATGCAAAATTTTAAAAATCTATCCCCAAATTGTTACTGAGAAATCAAGTACAAAATCAAATCTTTCTCTTTGAGTGATCATAACTTAGAAATATCCCAACAGTCTTTCATATACATTACACCCTTAGATACAATATAAACTATCTATTTGAATTATGTATATTACACCTATGTAGTTAGAGATATACTTTCAAAGAAATGCAATAGTCCTGAGTACCACGAATAACAGCCCGTGCACAAATTTTGTAAACCACCAAACATTATTAAGAATATATGAGCCTTAGTTTTATGGAGTTATTTTTATCAAACTCAATACACTTGAAAAATAATTTGCAGCTGATAGATAGCACCACATTGATAGGCAACTGTTATAAATTTCTGCGACTCAAGTTGCTTCTGAGATATACACCTCATTCAAATAGCAATGATTACCCCAGATCAATCAATCTAACCTAGAGATCTAGATGCTGTAAGACCTTTCTTGGTAGATCCCCCTTCAGATAAAAATGATACCAACAACTACAAGGGCAACAGATACTTCCTAAACCTAGGAATACCTCATTAGAATGTTAGGGTAGATGATTTTAGCTTCAAAGTCAGTGTAATTTGGAGCATCTAATCAATATTACCCTATTTAGCACTGTCTGAACCAGTTTACCTTGTTCATTGATATTTCTTTAAAATCACTCTTTAGTTTCTGACACACCGGGACTGACTGGAACATCGAGATCACTTTAATATCTAGGAACTACTCTATGACCTAGGTTACAAAAAAAAACATGATCAGAAATTGTATTGCTTTCTTTAGTAATAAATTTGCTAAAGGTGTGCTGAATTGCCTTATATATGCAAGGTATCTTCAACTCATACATATTTGTTTATAACAGGAGTTAGTTTTTAGTTTAGTTTCTGATTACACTTGGATTGATTTTTTTCTGTTTGAAATTCTGACTGAGTAAGGTAGTAGGCACTTAATAAAACTCTTAATGAAACACAACATCCACACATTTATTCATTTTTCCAGTATGCCAGGGTATGACTATGTAAGGCATAGCACAGTTGGTCTATAATTAGTGTAGAGATCAGTGGAAAACCTTCACATTCCACAGATTTAGAGATGGATATACAACAATTGGCTTGTGGTTATGGGGGTTAAAGAAATTCTATATTTTCATCAGTTTATTTAATAAATGAAATTTTGAAGTTGATGAAGCAGAACCCCAAATTTATCATGAGGTTTTGTAACCCTGCCCCCCTCTGTGTGTGCACAGAAAGTCGGGCTGGTGTTGAGAGTCTGGCAGTCTTTGGTCTTTGCCCTGTCCCTCCCCTGTGTGTGCACAGAATGTGTGGCTGCTGCTGACAGCCTGAAGTCCTGCGCAGTCTTTGATCTTTGGCCCTGTCCCTCTGCTCTGTGCATGCACAGAAAGTTTAGGTGATTATTCATTCTCACACATCCATCCACATTAATAATGGAGGTTTCTTTAAGATTAAAGATGTTTAGAAACATCCTTTGATCAAATCGCCCTTTCCTTTCCAGGCAGGATGTGCACTTACCATGAAGACTGTTTCCTTTCCATCTATTCATTATAGGAATATCTTCACTTTGGGAGGTGATTTAATGATGAGGTTCGATATGATACTCCTCCTTTGAAGGCTTTATCTGCAGTATTGAACAATTGATCATTGAATCAAACCCAAATGGTTTTGTAATGGACTGCTTTATATTCTGTGTTTACCTCCATTGTAGGTTTGCCAGTTGTTCTCACAATAGTAATCATTTACACTTGTAAGACACTATGAAGCTATGCATCAGAGCTGAAGAGAACAATTCTTATATTTAGGTTTAGGTAAACATCTCATTATGACAAAATACTTTGTAAAATCCATACTTGATGGTAGGAAAATGTCTCAGATTCTATAGTAAGATCCTAGTTTATATCAATTAAGTAATTGATATAACATCAAATTAAAGATATTTATTAAAAGACCAAGAATAATTTACAGTTTATTCAAATGACCATGTTTTCATAGGCAATATTTCCTATTTTCTACAATTCAGGCTATTCATGATTTATAGAATGTACACTTGGCATATTATCTTCTTAGACGGCCCTTATTGATCTGAAAGTACCAATAAAACCTAAAGACCTAGATGCTGAAAGGCACTTTCTACTGAACCTCTTCAGAAACAACCATCATGGTGTCAGTTCATATAATCTGTGTCTTTCTATTGGCAGCATACTCACCATTGTTTCCAGCTACATTTTTATCTGATACCTTTCTGAAAATTGATCAAAATTTGTTGCAAAGTGCAATTGTTTATGCAATACAGAACTACGTTCAGAGTGCTATATCATGTGCCATTCTCTGTCAAAGAGATGATGCATGTCTTGGCTATGGGTACAAGTCAACCCCTGGGTCTGAATGTTTGTTATTTAATACATCTCCTTATGCCCAACAGGGAACAGTAACTACAGAGGTTGGTTACATGTTTTTTGTAACGGAAGATATAGGTAAGATTAATTTTCCTTCATATTATATTTGGTTATAATACTATTGGTCAGTGTTCTGGTAATGGTTTGTCCAGAAGATAATTCACTAGAATGCATGTACCATGCACAGAGAGTCTGAAATATTTTTGATTAATGGAAGGCTCCTTGTGACATTCTGTGATTAAGTATCCAAACTTTTATTTATTTTTTATTTTTCAAAGTATAAAGACCTAAATGTGACCACCACATAGTGAGGCATAAGTTGCAGATTTGAGTTTTTGACCTTTTGGTAGATCATTAGAGAAGGTGACATAATCTTTCTACTGGTGAAAGAATTATGTTTCTATCATTTATAGAAGTCGTGCTTTGATTATTTGAATTAATGGGCATCAGGCAAGGCTATTTAGAGAAAAATAGCCTTAAATATTGTACTTAAGTGTATGGTAATCCAAACCTCTATAGACCAAATTTATGACAATCCACAAAGCCTGTATAATCAAGTGATTTTTGCAGAACACTCATTTTTTGACTTTTCGACTTTCTTCTCTCTTTATGCAACTTTCTCAGAACCATACCCACTGACTTATGCCTCATTTAGTGGTGTGGGGTTGCAAATGGCAAATGGTGAATTAGAAGAACTTGGAAGGGAATGAGTAGCCTTTTACTTAGATAGTTTGATATCGTTAGATCTATAACACTTCTTATGTTTAAAACCCACAATGCTTATTATGAATTGCCTTGTTGCAGGAAGTAATGATACATAAATGCCATCATTGACCACAGTACACTTCATCTAAAAGACCTATTTCTTCACAACATACTGTTTGTTTGTTTCCTAGTACAGTGGTTGCTCTTTTAAAAGATTCAACGTTCTTGAATAAGATTTGCTTGGAGACATGGCTGGTTTCAATGGCACCAAAACAAGAATTAGGCATTCTTTTACAATGAGTTGTTGTTGTTAGGAGCGTAGTGTTGGTCTTAGTTTGGAAGGTTTTGTGTGAATGTGTCCCTATATGTCAACATTAATTTTGTTGCCATTAGATACCAAAATACTAATCCTCCCATGTGGCCATAATCACACTGTACAACCAAAACGACAGCTGGCAGAGCAGAGGGTCTTTTACTGCACACTCCTGGATTCAAAACAAATCCTTTCGGATATGTCAAATATGATGAGACAAAACACGAATACAGGCCAGTAATAGAGATAGGAATTCTAATGGATATCCAGTTTCCTTCTCCAGGCTTTAATTGATTGTTACTTGTTTTATTATTTCAAATAAAACAAAACAAATTAGAAGACTCTTTGCTCCAGGAATGTGAGTTATATTTTTTGAATTTTGAAACTGTGTACGTTCATGTAGCTGTGTTTAGCAAATGTACACAACCTGTATTTCAATGCAGTGCCATAGAATTGGCTGATCCATTGATATATAAGAACCTAGATACGGATATAGCTTATCAAACCACAACACTATGAGGACTTGTAATTTGTAGTCCGATTATTTTAATGTTTTATCAATGCCATCACTGATAGAAAACAGAACATTTTTTAAGTATGAACCTTTGCCAGAATAACAACTTCAAACAAAAATATGAAAAGAAACACTTAGGTAAATGTCTGTGTACATGAATCCTACTGTATATGAATATGTAACCCCAGCCCAAACAATCAGACTGAGTGGCAAAAATATCAAATAATTATAGTGGTTTAAAGATACGAGATGCTGTTCACCTAGATTTCATTCATTATGCAATATTTTTTTTCACAAACCCTGAAAAGTGAAAATTCTAATCTCTATGATCTGCTTAGGACATGACCTATGCTGACAAAAATATCTAAGATTTATTGTTGTTAATTTAAAATCAAGCCAGACACCCCCAAGTACCTTTCATCCTTTGATTTTTTTGTGTTTTTTTTTTTGCAGTTCTACCAGAAAGCTGCAGTTCAGTATCATTAGAACCAGGCATGTACTTGATTCGGTCCTCTGAAGGTCGATTTGATGTGGCCTACTGCTATTTCGTTCCTGTTGACACTATTGCTGGTCTTGAGGGCTGGAGGGTAAGTCAAGGTTCATAAGGCTTAAAAGGGGTTTTCACAGGAGCAATTACTTCAGTTTTACACCCAGGTTGTATTTCTAATCTAAATTAGGAGTGAAGATATGATATTTTCAGCAGGAAAATAAAGGGGGGGAATTATTTCCTACAACTCTCTCTAAAATCAAATTTAGCACTTTCATATGATAGCACTAACTAAACCTCTGCTGACCAAGAAAGGACCAAAAAACCTAAAACTTTCTATGTGTTATGCACAATAAAAACCAGCTCATTGTAATGTCATAATATATATTTTCTCTGTCAATTATTAACATTGTGGCATATTCAAGCACTCACATGGTTATGATCAAATCCTTTTGATTCTTTATATAATAAAGTCACACAGACAAAATCGGTCCTTTCTTAACCAGCAGACCTATAAATACTTCAATTTGAAGCCCAGGTTGCATTACTGTTTTAAAGAGAGGGACCAGTGAAATTTCAATTCTGATTATTTTGCACTTTAATTGGCAGATGTAATGCTTATTTAGAAGTATACCAAGTTTCAATGCTACTGATTAACTCTTCATGTGAAAAAAATGGTTTAAAGCTAAAGAAACACATTGTTCCTCTAATCCTAAGGAAAACACAAGTCTGTGTGTGACGTCATACAAAAGAACCGTTATATTTTAATTTCAAAATTACAAATCCCATAATGAAATACCTTTTGATTATTCCTTTCATGAATCATTTTATTTGATAATTTTAAATACTTTTAGGCTCACATAAAACACTTAGATAAATTAAATATTGTTATTTTTCAGTTTTATCATTTTTCAACTGTTCTGCTTGTGACATCACATACAGATAATTGCTCTGTGCCCGCAGTGTCAGATACAAACAGGGAAACTCAGTTAGATGGAGACAAATGTGAATTAAGCAAAAACTATTAGAGATAAAAGCATAAAATTCAGTATGCTTATTCCCTGGCTGTTAAGGTTCACGGCAGTATACTAATTTATGATCCCCTCTCTTTAAAAAGCAGTGAAGATATGGTGCATTGAGAAGGAAAATACAGGATAAAAAGTAACAATAATTTTTGACGAAGATTCTGGTAAGCTTGTGGTAAGCTCTAAAATGGAATACAGTAAATTCCATATGATAGCATGAATGGAATATTTTAATATGACACCATACTTGTATTTCCATCTTTCTTCTCTCATTTGATTCAAAATTTGTGTATTTCTTTCTTTTGAATATATGATAAATAATTACCTTCGTAAATGACTTTCTTTATGTTTAGCTTTCAATGTTTTATATATTACAGCTGATTCAGAGACGTGATAATTTTTCTGTCAACTTCAACCGTAGCTGGGAGGAATACAAAACAGGTTTCGGCCACCCCAATGGGGAGTTCTGGCTTGGAAATTTGGTTCTCAACAAACTGACTGAGAACACAGACTACTGGCTTAGACTAGAAGTGGTTGGTTCAGAGACAGGTGGTGACATTGACTTTCAGGTTGAATATTATGTCTTTGCTGTTGGTGATAACACAACAAACTACCAGTTGACAATCTCTGATTTTTGGGGAGTTCATGGTAATCAATCATTTTATATAGTTTAGGTTGTTCTTTATCAATATAATGAAAATAGTGAACTAACACCTTTTGCATCTTTTCAATTTAGGATTTCTCAAGTGTTATGAGCAGTTAAAAAAACTGCTACTGAGGTACATATTATAATGACCTGGCATCATGGCAACTTTAGATACTGTCAAGAAAATCTACTAAATTTTATTAGACATCAACAATTCAAACTAAGCAACTGTGGCTACAGGATTAAATCTTTTCAGGTCCCTATTAGACTTACTTAATGCTAGAACTTGAACTTTGGGAAATGAATACACAAGTCTTCAAAGCTTGTCAATTTGGAAACAAGTTATCACTTCTTAACATTTTCAGATGATGTGCTAGGGTATCAGAACGGGATGCCTTTCTCCACATATGATCGTGACAATGATGCTGACCCAGCCACAAACTGTGCAGAAATGTATGGTGGTGGTTCATGGTACCATGCATGTGAACCAAATATAAACAGCCAGTTTGGCAACGGCCTGGAGTTGCCATTTTCTCTGCAGTCTGTATCTACAGTGAAATTGATGATCAGAGAAAGGCATTTCAGTCTGTCTGTTGGATGAATGCCTGTTTTTGCTATGCAAAATGGTTTACTGCAATTCTGTAGTTTACACACACTGGAACAAATAGGCAACACATTGCATCTAATCTGCTCTATTCTACTGGATTCACTGAAACAATTTTTTGAGAAAATAGTTGTCTTGTTGCAGAGAGCCATGGTGTGAATGCTACTTTTTGATTTTCTCAAGATGGTTTATATTTCTCAAGGGTTCTCCTCTCTCTGAGACAGAAAACATCACAACAAAAATCACATGGGATGAATATAATATTATTATAACCTCTTCACTGCTAGAAGCCATGATTGTGGCCCCATCTGTGATCTAAAACCAGCATCAGGGAATGCTTTAGGAATTCCCTGGGAATCCTTAGTGGTGTTGATAGTGAGTGTAACGATGAAAATTGTAATCACATGTAGATCTAAGGCTACAACAATTGGTGTTCAAACTATGTAAATTGCATAATTTGGATTTAGGTTTCACCAAGTGCATTACAAGTTGTTGATATTAACATTAGCAGGTAAGACAGGTGTCACCTGTTCATTGCTAAGCTTAATTCCCATGGAACGACCTGTTAAAGGTGTGAGATTTACCTAATATTCACAATATCACACACAGACTACAATGGCCCCTTCTCCAAATTCTGGAACACTTAGATGCAACAGGACATTGAACACTATCTACAGGCTCATATCAAGATTCAGATTTAATGATTGAATAAAAGATATGTTAAATGCATCAATTATGTTAGTTCTTTATTCCTAACATAAACATGAAAGTGTATGATACAGCCAATACTTTCACTTTGAAAATGTTTTTTCGTTATCATTCTGATTTTGAGAATAACAAACTGCTTTACAGGTGTTGTTCTTTACATACATTAACATATAGAATCATGTATTTCAAGTCAATATGGACAAAATAGATTTCCCAGAGACAAAAGAGATGATAGATGCTTTTTTGACTATTGGTTCCCAGCCAGTATTGTTACCTCTCTTGGTCCCTTTCTAAAGACCTGATAGTCACATGTACATTACTGTCACATGTACATGTACATTACATGCACCAACAGACCTGTAAAACATATATAATCAATAGACTAGATTTAGACATTTAGTCTTATAAATCTTATCATTCTATTGCTATCACTGATCATACACACTGTAGTACCTGTACTGAATTGAGTGGACTCACAAGAAAACCGCCCTGGTGAAGTGAGCTACTCTAATAAAGAAATAACAAAACTTAGGATAATCAATACAATGTTCTAGTTTATATAATGCCTTTAAAAAGAACAACTATTCTTGGAAATATTGTCAGTACTATCCCAAGACTGTCAGGACCTTTAGAACAATTGTTTGGCCTGTCAAAAGGCTTAGGAGAACCAGTCTTCTATTAATTTTCGTGGCTAGCATGAACCCTCTTATAACAGGATTATACAAACCCATCAAATTGTCAAGATAACCTCACATCATCAATCATCACATTAAACATGATTGCATAACTAAAATTGTTGACCTAGTTAAATAGCAATGTCGATCTTAGCATTATTCAGGGTGTACATGGGCAATCAAAATTGTTAAAACTTAATTATACTACATGTCGAGTAGACGCATTGGGTCATGTGACCGAATGTGTCTGGTTTGTGTTGTGGCTGAATCAAGAGTAAATCACACTATGCATTGGATCCCAACGCAACCAAACGCGAATTATATTATACTACGTATTTAGCATGCATTCGGGGTTGCATTGGGTCGCGTTGGCACATGTCGGGTCACGTTGGGTCACATTGGCATACCTTTTTTTACAAACATGTTGGAAAAATAACGCAAACCTGACATGTTGGGCAACGTAACCCAACGCAAACATGATCTGACACATAGTGTAATAATTCCTTTATGCTAACATTTATCCTAGGCTTTATGACAGTCCCATCAGATTTCCTGAGGGTCGCAACAGTCTTAATATATTCCTGACAATGTTTCAAACATTGTGTGTTCCTATGAATTGATTCTATAGTATTGTACACTTCCCAAGCAAGAATATGATGTTATAATAACGTTATTATAACATTCTGGTGAGTCATGCTTTGGTTCTTGTTACGTTATTCTGATGGCACCCATAGATGTCTTTAGAACCTAATGTTGCGACATTGCAATATAACGTTATTGTGATGTTCCTGTTACGTTCTTTCACGTCATAATAATGTTATAATAACATTCTTTATTAGTTAGGTCACAGCTTGACCAAAATATAATGTCATTATAACATTCTTTAATGATAAGTTGTAACTTTACCTAAAATAACGTTATTGTTACGTGACAATTGGATATGTTTCAGATTGACTAAAATAGTGCAGTCGCAGAATGTTCTTGCTACGTCGCTGCTTGCCTGGGTTACTCTTGAGAGGGTGGGGAATTAAAATCGTCAATGACGATTTCCCTATTTCCCTAAATAAAAATTAACCCAAAAAAATAAAAAATTCAGTTGGGACTCTTTGGAGCCTTCCACTCATTTAGTATGTATGAACATTTTCAAAATTTTAGACCCCATTACCCCCCACCTCCCCTTGAGGCCAAAAAGCGCATTGATTATGAACTAGAATGTACACACATTTCCAAAAGTCTCGGACCACTTCCCCCCATTGATGCGTATGTACTAAATGAAAGGCCCTTTTAGATAATGGTGCGTTGTCATTGGGCTATCACTCCACAACAATATATACATTATGTTCACCAGTTTGTTGGTTGGTTAATGGGGTTTAATGCTGTAATAAATTCTATGGTCATATCACAGCGAGAACAAGGTTATAATTAGACAATTCTATCTTTGAAGATTAAATCTAGGAGAAGATAGAAACCATGCTCCTGCACATTTAAAGGGACAGGTGTTCTTTAATGTGCATGGCCCCATAGACACAGCCACTCACACAATAAACGGTGATAATGGACCATTTATACTTGTGTCATTGCACAGGGAGTAGCATAGAGAGGTGTAGCAGTCCAGCCCAGCAGGGATCGAACCCAGCCCACCTCCTCACAAAGAGACCATTCTAGCTCCTTCATCAACCTGCTACCCTTATCATTTGTTTAAAAACGGCCAATAATACTTGCACTCAATACATAAAGGCTGATTTCCACTTTGTATTAAATACATAAATCACCAACATGTTTTAAACCCCATACCCACTAGGCAATTTTACCATCGCCCTGCGATGACACTGGTGTCAAATTCACCGCACAATTGCCAGGTGATCACAATCACCGGGCGATTTTTCATTAGTATGGTGTCCTTTCTGGGTGATAGGAGCAGGATCGCTGGAAAAATCGCCCATAAAATCGCATATAATATATCAAAGTAGTCCAAAGACGGCGACAGTGATTTCCCTGTCGCCTGTTGCCCATCAACAGTGCAATGCCTAGTGGGTATGGGGCTTTAGTCGCTGACTGACAACCATCATCAGCAACAAGATTTATGTTGTTGGGCATAAAAAAAATGTTGGTTAATGACAAAAAACACTTGTTGTTAAGTTTGGCTGCTTTCACAAACAAAAATAGACTGGTAAGAGGTCAACTACAAAATTATGTCATTTGACTACATACTTCTCTGCTGGCAACAGAACAGCTGATCTTACATGTTAGATATCAGAAAGAAAACTGTAGGACAAAATGCTTTGCTTCTAAATAACAGACATACTGGCTATTCAGATTAACCTTTTTCAGAAAATCACATATGTGAAATATGTTTCAAAAAAGAAGTTTTAGTTAAGCCCCATACCCACTAGACAACTTTTGCACAATCGGCCGACGAGTCGGCGGTAAAATCGGCGGACTGCTATGACAGCCTGTAGGTATATCATATTGATGTGTCTGTTAAATATAAGTCGGCACTAAAGTCGGCCGATTCTAAGCCAAAAGTCAGTCTATTTTAGCACTGATCTGTCGGCCGAATGTGGAAAAGTTGCATAGTGGGTATGGGACTTTAAATTCTCAAAGCTGATCCATACCTTTTTACATCAGAATTTTACATTAGAGTTACATGTGAGTATCTGTAAAGGTACAAATATACATTTATGGTACAGGTATCTCCTCATGAGAAATGCCTCAGTACTGCTTTGATCTAAGCATATCAATTACTGCTGATGGAAAGATTTACAAAAAACACCATCTGCTTCTGAAATGTTGAAGCTATTTCAAGGAACTGCCGGTTGAGAAAAAGTCAGACACAGCTGCATTTCAAATAGCAAAGTCTGCAATAGATATTCACAAAGCAAGTTCTGAGGTGAATAACATAAGCTTGAAATGTCACAATGTCTGGGAATGAAAGCCTGGATTCTAAGTATGAAACATGATAGAGCTTTCTTTCTTTGAACTTAAGAAGGCAAACTACATGGTATAGTTTTTCAATGATCTCTAGATTTGGATATAGTGAAAGCCAAAAGAAGAATTCATCTGTTATGAACTTTCTTTTTTGATATATATCTTATTTGAAGTTTTGTTGACATGGCTCTCCTAGATGTGAACAATAGTTTGATTATTCAAGTTTTGAAAGTATATTTGTGTGATTCATGACACCTGCATGTAGGCCATCACTGTTGCCATAATTTGCAGTCCTATATACTAAAAACATCCTTGTATTTGACAAATGTTGCACACGTGTCACAGACTTCATCCCTACCTGTTGTGATGCAGTCATTTTACCTGTGTGAATGAACCGGTATTTAGAGGAAAGGGTGGTACCGATTTGGTGTTGGATCAAGTTATAGTTTGGTGTGATTTGAATCACCTGACCGTCAATAAGAATAAAAATTCTGATGAAGGATGTGAAAATCCGAAACATGTAAATTCGCCAATAATTCTACGTCTTAATAGATAGTAAGTCTATACACCAAGCCGTCGTTGAGTTGGATGTACTCTTCACAATTTTATTATAATTATGTAAACTGTAGGATATGTGACAGACTGGCGTCATCCATGTTTCAATTCATTTCATTTCATCACAATTTTTTCATTTAGTGTTAAGATTATATTTATTTTCACTAAATTCTATTTATTATATACCACACCTGGCTGGAAGATCTCGATGTCAAATTGAGGAGCAATAACGAATTTTTTTTTTTTAAAGCAACTCAACTTAATTCTGGTTGTCTTAATTTTTGCAAAGATTGGGTCAAAAACGATCAGAAGGATGTTTGAATTGAGCGATTTGACCAGTTCCAGTCATTTCCAACCAGAATCAAGAGACCAGAAGTGGTTCAGATACTGAGAATTTAGTTAAGTCACTCAATTGGTACCCCCTTTAATGTGCTCAAGCCCCATTCACCCTGGTTGCTGTTTCGATTGCAGAGACTCATGAAAAATGTATCTCATGCATTTGCAAATAATCTCAGGGGTCACAAAATGATCACAAGCCAGCAGAATTGTACAAATAGCATTCACACTGAGAAGGATAGTCCCCTGTAATCATTTGTGCAATCAATCTCATCTTGAATTGCATTGGTTTTCTATGAAAATATTCAACATGTTGAATAATTTGCAAAGAAATAGTTCACAGAGGGCTATGACAATCCAATGTTCCCAACATGATGTTGTTTATGCTGGTACTAGCTCCTTTAACCTTAATACTTTAGATAAATTATTTTTTCGAGCACTTAGAATATGTAAAAATATTAACGCCAAGAGTGATAAGGAAGCACTTTGTTCTGAAATGAAGGTTGCAAGGTTAAAGGATCGTAGACATATTCATTTATTGAACTTCATGTATAATTTACAAGGAAAGGATGATTTATTGTCAAAAACCAATGTAAATACTAGAAGGCAGAATGCTAGCATTTTTAAGATGTATAAACCTAATAATGAACGAGCAAAATTGAACATTATGTACAGAGGTGCTATAGCATGGAATGATCTTAAGAGTGATACTAGAAATATTGTTGATATTAAAACTTTTAAAAATGTACAGAAACGTAATTTAGAAAATATAATTAAAAATTACTGAATGTTGACTATATGATGTTTCTAGCATACTATATTTGCTTGTATGGTACATGAATCGAGAGTTTTTCTCTTTTATACGAGTATTACTGAACGCTGTGATATATATACCTTTTATTTTCTGACATAGTAAATTACTTAATTATATTGATCTTATACTTTTTTAGTATTATATTTTCTGTATTTTATGTTACATCAAGAATTCAATTTGTATATAGTGATCTAATACATAATATTGGCTCCTAACCTATTGGCTGGAGTAACTCAGATGTAAAACGAAAACAAGTATGTTGTACTTATTTTATGTCTGAATAAACAAATGAATTCAAAAAAAAAAAAAAACATTCGCAGTTCGCAGAGACCTATGACGGCTAGGGCGAATGGGACTTTACTTGTAAGGCAGACTTCGGTCAACCTAGTCCTGTTCCCAACCAGAATCAAGTGACCAGAACTGGTAGAAACAACCAGAATTTAGTTAAGTCACTGAATGGGTACCCCCTTTTAATGTGCTTATAGGTGTTTTTACAACTGGTGATATGGTGATTGGAACATTTCCATCATATCTCAGCTTACAATGTTAGAATATCATATGTTATGATGTTTTCTAAACCCCCACCACCAACTAAAGTCGCAGCGATATTGCAACATATTGCAGACATCCAGGCATTTACGCACATGAGATAAAAACAAAGATATTGCATATATACTAGTAGATTTAATCACCCCTTTCCTAGCTACATGCTATCATTTACATCCAAGACCTGCCACATTTACCACGCTAAATAAATATCGCCCCTTGCGATATGACCCCAAGTGACAGCACAATTAGACATCTCATTTAGACACATGCGACTTCTCCCATATCGCAGTGGGCTGCACCTTCTTTGCAGTGTCTTCATATCGCAACAATATCGCAACCCAAGTTGCACTGGTGTAAAAGGGCCTTAAGGGGGTATTCCACTACACGATATGAACTGTCCAAAATATGAAGACGATATCGCATGATGTTATCAGCTGGTATCGCAGCAGGAGGTGCCAGTATGTCTACCCTAATACATGCATATCGCAACAAAATCATTGCCTTAAGGCACCATATAGGGTATTTCACACAGAACAGCATTTCCAGGCTTTGGCAAATGTAAAGTACTATTTCCTACAATATTGCCTGTGACATTGCCTACGACATTGCTTGCGACTTGGCCTGCTATTCATATGATTGCCATCTTACCTCTACAACATTATTAAACAAGTTGAAAATAAGTCGTAGCCTGAGATATTGCTTACGACATTTATTTCCACGACTTTCACTGCGATACAAATTGTATCATACGACTAAGAAAGTGGTCCTATCGCAGCAGAGATATCGCAGCCCAAGTCGTGTAGTGGAATACCCCCTTGACACACATGCGACTTATCCCATATTGCAGTTGGCTGTGCCTTCCTTGCAGTGTCTTCATATCACAGCAATGTCGCAACCCAAGTCGCACTGGTGTAAAAGGGCTTTATTTGTAAAGGCCCTATTATACTACACGACTTGGTCTGCGATATGACAATGTCGTAGAGAAGTAGCACATATTGGAGATAAAATTCCTTGTTAGACATGTGTTTTGTTGTTTTTTTTCATTCAAAAAGTCATCCTCAGGGTAACCCCCTGGTCTTCCAGATGATACATGGCAGTGTATATACAATTTAAGTGGAATAATAATAAGAAATATCAAGAGTTTACAATAACACAATAAACAGTAATGAAAAGAAAAGGAAATGATATAGGAATTAGGTACAATACGAACATCAATAGAACAAGGAATTATGGTAATAATATCATATCGTATAAAGATAACATATGCAATTACATTTAGAGTAAATGTAACATACTCCAGAATGACAATTTTCAATAATTGTGATACGCAAGTATGGTAAGTTGTCTCTAATATCAAAATTTATGATATCGTAGCCCAAGTCGTGTAGTGAAATTCCGCCTTTTAGCAGACTTTAGCCAACTTGGTCCTGGCTCATCTTACTGTTCTCCATTCAGTCCCCAGACAATTAGTTCCTGGAAACGGTGGCCACAACACCTTCTCTGCAGCTAATTTAAGCATCTACCATTTCTTTGTTATTCACATATAATGTTTCCCAGAAATGCCTCCTACTTCACTAAGCAGAACGAAGTTTTGTATCAAATATGTAACAGGTAACCCCCCTTGAATAAATATTCTAATACATTATAGTATAGATCTAGACTAATTTGTCATGAATGTCAACTCAGATGTCATTAAAAGTAGATCCCAATCGTACATACTTCTATTCTTATGAGACTAGGTGACACTTTGCTCCATATAACATTAAATATATACACCGAACTAACCGAGGGGGCACTCAGCAATAATTATTTCCCCTCGTCTTTGTGGTCCGTGGGTCGAGGGCCTCAGGCCCGAGTCCCACGGACCCGCAGAGACGAGGGGGAAAAATTATTGCTGAGTGCGCCCAAGGTTAGTTCTTGTTTTATTATATATCAAATACCTGCCTATGTTGAAGATGTGTGAAGAAATAACACGACAACTATTTATTTACCTTCGTCCGTTCGTGGGGCGCGCCATTGTTGTATGCGTTAATTCCACCTCCTCGGCAGAGAGTTCTAGCCTTGCTACCGTTTGCACGAAGCATCAAACGTCTTATTTACGAATTTTAACGCATTATTCCGAGTAGTATGATGGAGTCGCTGGCGCGCATAGTCAATGCTACTAAGTAGGTCAGTAGGTCACTACGACCGAGTTTAGGTCTAAAATAGGTTCATAGCTTAATAGAGACTTTGAATAATTAGGTCATTACGACCTACTTATAAAAGCTATTTTTGTAATTAGGTCAGAGGTCAGAGGTTAGAAATATTAGAAAACAGGGTCACTGAGAAAACATGTCAGGGGAAGAGCGCGTGGAACGACGTGGAGACCGGAGGCCGTAAGGCCGGAGGTCTGCACGTCGTTCCTCAACGCGCTCTTCCCCTGGCATGCTTTCTCAGGGACCCTATATTCTGGTTACGGCTAAAATATTACATATGTTCTGATATTTTTATTGCAAAGGGGGCGGTGCGGGCATTCCATGGGAGGGCTGTTTTAGGAATGAGGTGGAGACCGGAGGCACAGCCGGAGGTATCCACCTCATTTCTAAAACAAACCCTCCCATGGGCTGCGCGCACCGCCCCCTTTGCAATTTTATCACTTATACTATTACTATTCGATTCGTTATATCTACTTTATGTGTATGTATTCGTTTAATATGATTTTGATAAAGTTTCGTCTTCATATTCATTAAATAATATTCGTATAGAAACTGAATATAGAGTTTTCGTGTTTATATTCATTAAATAATATGCGTATAGAAAACACAACATATAAAATTCGTTTATAAGTTTTATTCATTAGAAACATATATAGAAACATATTTACAGTGTCACAGATACATGGTGTAATCTTTTATTTACATTGAAACTGTTCACAAAGTGAAAAATATATAATACAAAATCATTTACACTGTTGGCATAAGAAAACATTGTTTCCGTTGCCTGGTAATAAACAAATTAAACAATGAGAACAGTTTCGGGCAAGTGTCCTTATCTTCGGCTGTTTCAGTTTCTCTTTGTTCCATGTGTGAGTGTATACATATGTGTGATGAGGATTTCTGACGGATTTAGCAATGGTATGGTGAAAGAGAGACTGTGCTTTGAAAAAGTTACAGTCTACTTCAGTCGCCAACACATTGTGACCGAAAACAGGATTCATTTGCACCTGGTATGAAAAGAAATTTTCGATGGCCTGAATGTAAATTGATTTCAGCTCACAGTGTAGTTGTATACATGTAAAACAGAACAAAGGACCAACAAAAGTGACATCGGAATCACGGATTCGACATTTACAAAAGGCCTGTGAAACGGCTGTCACTTTATGTTGCTCAATGAAAACCATAAGTGACTTTACACTGTTGACGGTGTATCTGGTAGTAACTCTGAAACATGAGTCTTGATGATGTTGATACACCGCCAAACAGTAGTCCTTGTGGTTATCGCCGTTGATAAGCTGGCTCGTTGCGAAACTATACCCGTCCCACATAGCTTCTGTAAAAGTGGAACAGGATCGCGTCGTACCAGTGGTGTGGTCTACAGTACTAACATGGTGTGGTTTCAGATAAAAGTCGCTGTACTGTGCGGGGATAATCTCCCAAAAGAAATATCCACTACATCCGCAAAGTACAGCCACTTTATCATTTTTGGGTATAAGTTGAAAATTAATGTCTGCTTATGGATAGTTAGAGTCGAGAGGACTATCCGGAGATTCAGGTCGTGACTCAGCAATATTGAGAAATGATAAATCGAGACCCCAACTAAGTGTGGTCTCGTTATCATTTGTTGATGAATCATTGCTTGCCAAATCGATTAGAAAATCCGAATAGCTGCTGTCGCTCATATTGAAGCTGTAATATAATACTGGAAACTATGGCTACACTAAGCAACTAGATGAATAAAATATGGGTAGCCAGTTATTTTTGTAGTATTTACTATTTAGTATGTACTAAGAAAATAACTGGTAGTGGGTAGACACCTTAAATTTCTCTGTGATTCGCTGAGATTTTCGCTGCCGGGAGTTCTACCCTAGATAAAGCCATGCATAAAGCCATGCATTTTTTTGTTTTCTCTGAGATATTGTATAATTTTTTATTTTTTTTAATATTTTTCTAATTTTTAAAGTTTTTTTTCATTTTCTTAGACAAATATTTATATTTCAAGCATTTTTTTCTGTCTCTATGTGAGATTTTGTATAATTTATTTTTACTTTTATTATAATTTTAAAGTTTTTTTCTTTTTAAACAATTATTTCTTTTTTTAATTTCAACTTTTGAATATTTTTTTTAATTTCAACTTTTGATAAATGATATGTACAAGCTTAATTTTCTTTTTCTTTTTATATTTTTTATATTTTTTTGTTGGAGTATTTCCTTCATAAATGATATATTTTGTAGTTATAAGTCTGTTATTTTTTCAGAATTAAAGAATATTTACAACATGATTGCCGAATTCCTAGATATCTAAGGGTATCGTGCTCACTCCGTCTTCACAAGTTTTTCTTTTTATATATTGATAACTTAAGCCTGTCTTTTTCTGTTTGTATGTTATTATATGATGATCTACAACTTTGAAACCAGTGTTAACGGCGTCCATCGTGATTTGTGTTTCGAGTACGGTGTTAAAAGATTCCATGTCAAGTATGTTTTGTTTCTGTATGACACCTTTACAGCTAGTTTTCTTTTCTTTTCCATGACCGATATAACATTTTGAATTTAGTGAAGTCATTTCATCTCCTTCCCATTCAATTTTGAATAGTCCTGGGGTCCGTTTATCATATTTTTCTCTTTCACGGGAAGAATTTGAACTCATACATTCGACAGGCTCGGGCTTGTCTGAAACCACTTCCTCTAAAACGTGTCAAGGAGTCTAACTCTTACTCCACTCCTAATCCTCCAACAGCAAACTATCATTATACTCTCGCTCGGTTTAAAACGACTATCCTAAACTTTTACAACGGGCGTGGAAGTTCTACCCCACCAATTTATGCTTTGATGTGCGTTCATGTTACAGGCCCTCCTGCAGGAATAGTATTATACACACCTTCCTACCACATAGTAGAGTTTCACACTATTGCATTGCAGTAGGTGCGGCTTTAACAAAACAATCCCCCTTTCCAGCTTCAACGTGTTAATTCCATTAATGCACCTACCTCTAATCTGACAACCTGTATCCAAAGGTATGCTACCCCGGTACCCAGGTACCCCAGGTACCCTAACTAGCGATTTTTTTTTTTAAACGTGTTTATTTAGCTGGATGAGTTTCAGTTTAAGCCACTTGTTTCCGGCCCCGCCCAGCGTGTTGGTTTTTACATTGCGGCGGTATACAGGAAAACAATGGAGATATATACATAAATAACTGATCATACCGTTTGTCAGCATTTGTCCTATGTGCGTTTTGAACAGATCTTTAGACTCAATTTGTCTAATTATAAGATTTAGGGGGAGTCCTCCACCCCAAACCATATTTGTCAGAAAAGAGAAAGAACAAGACTGATTCTTCTCCTTTCCTTCACTTAAGGCCAGTTCGAGAGGTATCCTGGTTAGCATAATCGGGTAATAAAAAACAAGTTGTCAAGATTAACACACAGCCCTATCAACGTCACAGGTGTTGACAGCCCTTATGCGGGGGTGCTACATAATAACCGTAACCAATTCTCTTTAACACGCTGAGAAACTTATATCACATATAACAAGGCTGCTCTAGTATGATATAAATGGTTTAGAAGTAGCCCTATCAACGACACAAGTAACATCAATCCCTGTGCGGAGGTGCTGTATGGAGCCATCCGCAGACAAAGAGTTTACCTTATCAGGCTGGGAATTTAAGTATCACGTGAAAAATGTTTAGAAATGATATCAGAGGTGTTGTACGGAACCATCCGCAGACAAAGAGCTCTCCTTATCAGGCTGAAAATCTAAAATTTCACGTGAAAGAAGAAATGCTTAGAAATGGTATCAATGACTAAAGCATAGCCCTGTGGCACCGGTAACATCAGTTTCTTATTGAACGATATCAAGCAACTTTTCCCTATGGGATATGCGATATATAGAATTATTCATTAAACCAAATTGATTCCTGTCAATTTCAATCTACACACAAATCTTGGCAGTTTTGGGACCCCCCCCCCCCCCCCCCGCCAGCGACACATGTAGGCTACATGATTACAGAAATGCCAACATTCTGTAAGTGTAATTAATGGAGGAAAGCGGGGGGGGGGGGGGGATATTAGAGAGTTTTTGCAACACACCCCGATCTCAGTCCCCGTTCCCTATACGGATCTGCTGGGTTCTAGATGAATAGCCCCTATGTAAAATGACAGTTAAAGTGAAAATGATTATGAATTACATTTTCCTGCAATCTTATCCATCAGAAATGTGGATTTCATTAATAAGGATTTTTTCATAGGTAAATCTGAAAATAAATAGCAGTATCACAAGTTGAAGCTGTGTATGTATATTTTGATTAAAGATGATTTAGTCAGTGAGGGTAGACCTGACTAGCCCTGGGTCACGGTCTGCTGCTCCCACCTGTGTTCTCACTGGTCAGGGACACACAGGCAAACAGTGTATGAGGGTCTGCGAGGGGGGGGGGGGGGGGAGCAGAGTTACATCCGTAGGGGCACTGTGGTCAGCAGGGCCAGTGCTGAGGCCTCCCCTATCATATGAATGTACTTTTCCAATGAATCCTTTATGTTAGTTTCTTAATCAACTTTCTTGCACCCATCATGAATATAGACATGTTCATTACAAATAAATATGAGATTAGTTTTCTTCTTATTTGAGACATTATCTACTGGTAAGTAATGGGTAGGAGATCCGTGTTCCTGTGTGTCCCTGATCAGACGGCCCACAGCTGGGAGCAGCAGTCCATGACCAAGGGCCAGTCAGGTCTGCACTCAGACACATTTATATTTATCAAAATATACAAACACAAAATCAACCTGACCGAGCCCTTTATTTTCAGATTTATATCATAACTCATTATTCTAAAATAAGTTACATTTCTGACATATTTGATAAAGGCAGAATTCAAATAAATAATATTGTTTCCCTTATTAATAACATTATCCATGGGGACCATTCATCTATAGCCCCAAGATCCGTTTCGGGATCGGGGGAATGAGATACGTGTGGTTTGCAAAAACTCTCTATTGACATGTTTTGAATCGTACAGATTTATGTCTCAAACTTATCAACGTATATATATATCTGGTTTCAATACATATTATAGTAAAAACTCACAAAAGTGGTGAGTGTCATGTTGACGCTGGGGAAGGACAATCGTTTTGTTAGGCCGGGCCTAACGAATCTAGTGGGGGTCGAACCCACGAGGGGCTCGAATAATTCATTAGTCGCCGAGCGTCACGGCTCACCGGACGGATTGGGCCGATAGAGGCCTTTTATATCAGAACCACAGGACTGATGCAATACACGGCGTCCTACTTCTAGTATAGTGTAGACAATCTGCGGCGAATAACCCCTCCGCGCCAGAATCGACAACCATGATTCGCAGTTAGCGAGCGTCGAGGTGGCAGAGTGATAGTGTAGACTGATCTTTCCTCCAGCGACACCTGGTGGTATAAATTGAAACAAGGACGACCATGAACGAAAAAAATGTACTCAAATGGGGATTCGAACACGGGCAGGCCACCATCCAAATACCAACCGGTCTCAATGTTGCTTAACTTACCCGGGCTAGGGACCATCCAAGCAGAAACCGGTATGAACGGGGCTTAACTATGCGGTTAAATATATATATGAAATGGGTCGAGTGATTCCCCCATCGTGATCAGATCATAACTTATAGATTAGTGTTCACTGTAATTGACTGTATGGATTTAAACATATCAACCAAGAGCCATCAAGAGATAAGGGGCCGTGCATAAATGATGTCACACTTTTTCAGGGTATTTGTAGGACCCACCCACCCCCCTGTCACGCTAAATTCTCTGATCTAAACATGAAAATAAGGCCTGTTTCAGGCAGTGTCACACTTTTCACCCTACCCAACCACCCCCTAGTGTGTGACATCATTTATGGACGGCCCTTAAAGTCTAGTATTCATAGACTTGGATACCTGCCAAACTGAATTAAACCTTCTGCATACCGAGGATGATTATATTAAGCAGTTTGGGGTATTTAGGCATATTTCCTGGTACTGACATGTACAGAACCGTCAACGGTCAACCAGTTTTTTTTTTTTTTTTTTTGGGGGGGGGGGGGGGGGGGCGGTTATGTGAGTCTTCCCTGACAAACAAGGGGTGCACGTGGTCAACCCTGACCCTGAGACATACCACCCGTGGTTTATGGCTTATCAAAGGGCCGCCTGGAGGCATCCTCGCACACCAGTCCCCCAGCCGCTCCCGCGATCAGTAGGCCCTGGTCTCAAAGGCTCCAAAACTGGGGGACCTCATGAATATTTAATTTATTTCCCTGTAATCAGAACACCCTTCTCAGGTTTCCCTATCTCCCCCAGATTGGGCGCCCTTGAGGTCAAGGCACTGATAGAGCGGTAGCGGCGACTGGGGCCTTGACTTGAGAAGATGCCTGGAGGAGGCAGGGACGGATTTAGGGGGGTGCGCCCCGGGCCCGCGCCCCCCCCTATTTTTGGCCAAATTTAGATTTTTTTAATGTAAAACTCTTGCCCCCAGCTGGGGCGCTGGGACATTTTTAATATGGGCGCCCCCCCCCCCCCCCTTTCTTGAACTCCTGGATCCGCCTCTGGGAGGGGTGTGTGTAACGGTCAGTGGAGGCCCTCAGACACCTGCCACACAGGGAAAATGAATGAAGATTTCCTCAGATACACGCTATTTTTGAATGGTTCTCCTGCTTTTATTTCTGGAGACCTACGGGGACCTTTGTAACAAGGGGTGCACGTGGTCAACTAGAATTCAGGAGGGATCGGTGAGAAAAAGAAGGGGCGGGCGGTAGTTTGGCAGTGGGTAGTAACCTTGAAAGAGCCCCCTTCCCAGTATAAATTGGAAACGGAGAAAGACAGTTTAAGTGGAGGATCGGATTCATATGGGGAGTCCCATTGGTATTGCAAATATAAATTTATACAACATTTATTTATAGTTTTACATTCTGAAATTGTAGTCTTATCCCCGTCATGGGTAGCGCTGTGGTCAGGGGTGTCTGGTGACCAGCTGCAGATGGTTATGTGATATGGGGGAAGAACGGGGGTTGGGCGTGTGGTCTCTCTTCTTGTGGAGCATTAAATTATTCCGACAGTGATGATAGAAAAGTCTTGAAATGATAAATGAAAGTTGGATTTTTTCTAAGGAAAACATTCTTTAACATAATTGTGAACAAATTGATATGTTAAAAGTCAAAAATGAGCAATAATTATGATAAATACAAAATTCGGAGAATTAAACAAATAATAATATTTTAGTACTCGACCCTCCCTTTATGCATGCAATTCTTCGCGCATGAATTTACTGGGTTTTTTTCTCATGGACCACTTTCATCTCTGGAAATCCCCTTAGCTTATTACCGGGGTGCTAAACACTGGCTTTCCCTACCAAGACATATTCGTGAATTACATAATATTGATATAAAATAGCACTGACGATGACAATTAAAAATTATGGCTTATTGCCGTATGACGGACGATACGTCAAGTTTACCAAGGCATTTACAGGATTCGAACCCACGGAGAGAAAACACATCAGGTCGTCAATGAAATGACTTATCCATTTGACCGCCGACCTGATGCTGCAGGTGATAGATTTTCAGACGGGTAGGTTCCTCCACGGGCCTTACAATGGGGTCAAACATTGCCATTTCTCCACGTATTCACAAATCAAGGCTCCTGCGCCGGTAAAACTAGTTATCTGTCAGGATAGACTGGGAGGGAGGGAGGGAGCGAGACAGCCCTGCGTGATGGAGGATTAATCTCTAGGGCCCGACCCGGGGGCCCGACCCAGAGACCGCCTGACGGTGTAACCCTTACCGGGCCACGCCCCACCACGCCCCGTTGCACTGCGTAAGTTATCCCCGGTCTCAACCGATGATTGGGACGGAATCTGAGGTGTGTTGCAGTTTGCCCCATGAGTTTGCCCCAGTCTGAGAGGCGGTCTCTGTGGGTCGTTACAGGGGTGACAGGGCGGATCCAGAACTTCGTATAGGGGGGGGGGGGGGGGGGGGGGGGGGGGGGGGGGGGGGGGGGGGGGCACAAACATGAATGTACAGGGGGAGGTGGGCCCCCCCTAAACATGATTTAATAGGGCAAGGGGAGGGGGGGGGGGCCCGCCCCCCCCACCCTTGAATCCGCCACAGATTGGTAACTATAAACAAATAAAGGCTCCCCCCCCCCCGCGAGGGTGGTCCCTTCCAGCCATTATATAATTTAGGGTCATGACTTACCGCTCCTGAATTTTAGGCGACCGCCACCTATTTTTGGACACCAAAAATCACCGCCCTCCCAAATAAGAGTGTGTCAATGGAGGGGGGGTAGACTGACCCGGTCCAGGGGCGGATCCAGGGGGGGGGGGGGGGGCGGACGGGCCTTGCCCCCCCCCCCCTTGCCCTGTTTAATCATGTTTGATTGGGGGGGGGGGGGGGCCCACCCCCCTGTACATTCATGTTTTTGGGCCCCCCCCCCCCCCCCCCCCTCTACAAATTCCTGGGTCCGCCCCTCTCACCCCGAACGTTTCTAACGGCTATCATAGAACAGACCAGTATGGTGATTCCCCGCCAATTATTTTGTAACATGAAGTCGATAAGATGGCAGTTTAAGTAGTTATGCCTTTTAACTTATCTCGAGCTCTTTGGTCTGTGAACATAATCTTTGAACAAGAGATTATATAAAACCAGTGTATCTTTGCTGATTCCTTATTGTGTTTCGATAATATGTTTTTTAATTGCGCTATTTATCGCGTGTGAACGTAAGTGTGTGAGATAAAGAGTGTTGATTTCCGCTAATTAACTAAGTTCTCACGCTCGCATCGCGCTAGCTTCTACCTGACGTCGTACGTCATGACGTCAGATATCAGAATAAGTCGACGTCTTGGACAAACAGATAAGCGGAATTTCAACCGGGGCGCAGAAGGCTCCAGACCCCAGACAAGGAAACACCTTGATTTTCTGTCTAGGATTACGGTTCAGGAATCTGGATTACCACACAATATGGCACATAGACCCGCGGCCGGGCATCAACAGTAAGTCTTTATTTGTTAGTTATGTTCCCTATTTTCCCAAGAACAAGGGTCTATAATATATAGCAACCCGTTGTGTTTTCGATGGTTTTTAGTTGGCCGTTTGGGCAAAGAGATGATCTGGCGGAGGCAGTGGCTGTTTTAGAGGGGGTTGCGCGGGGGCCTTTTTGGGACCAATTTTACATTTTTTTAAATTTAAAACTCGTCCAAAAGGTAATTAAGAAGCAAACACTTCCAATAGCGCGCACCCCCCTCTTTTCGACACTTATTACAGACATGTCCACTCTAGATCCCGTGAGTCTCCTGACCTCCCCTAGCGCAAAATCGACCCCCCGCCCCCCCCCCCCCTTCCTCAACTTGATCCGCCCCTGGACAACGCAGGGACGGGAAGGTGGGAGAATGCCCGGGGAGAATGTCTTATGCCCACCCCCAGCTACCGCCAGGCTGAATGGCCGGCCTAGGTAGCCCTGCCCCTTATTTACCCCTCCTTGCATGGTTTAATGACCCTTAAAGCATTGGCGGATCCAGGGGGGGGGGCAGACGGGCCTTGGCCCCCCCCCCCTCCAAAAAAAAAAAAAAAAAAGAGAGAGAGAGAGAAAGAAAGGGAGAGAGGGAAGAGAAAGGAAAAGAAGAGAAAAACGGAGGGGGCCGTTCCGGGGTAGGTTAGATCTAAAATAATTGTTGTGTTCAGGCAACCCGACCTACCTTATTTTATTTTTGCTCTACCCTAATTATTTTCATAATTCTTTTTCTAAAAGATACTAAAATTCAATAGAAATGACCTAAATGACAGGGAAGAGCATATATTTTACCAAAAGATGTATTTAAAACTAAAGATAAAGTAATTTTTTCAACCTAAGTTGCACAACTATTTTTTTTTTGCCTTAGAGGGAGGGGGACTGACATGTGAGGGCTGGTAGACCTTGGATGGGTTCAAGGGAGGGGGCCGACCTATAAGGCTGGGAGACCTTGATTATGTATTAGAGGGAGGGGGCCGACCTGTAAGGGCTGGTGGACCTTGGATTTATGTTAGAGGGAGGGGACCAACCTGTTAGGGCCGGGAGACCTTGATTATGTGTTAGAGGGAGGGGGGCCGACCTGTGAGGGCTGGTAGACCTTAGATGTGTTAGAGGGAGGGGGCCAACCTGTCAGAGCTGGTGGACCTTGGACAGGGGCGGACCCAGGAATTTTCAAAAGGGGGGCGTGCTATAGTAAAATTTTCCCCCGGGCCCTCCGGGCTTAGGAATTTTACATTAAAAAAAAATCAATATTTTGGCCAAAAAAAAATGGGGGGGGGGGGGGGGGCATGTGCCCTGCATGCCCATCCCTTAAATCTGCGCCTGTTGGATATATGTGTTAGAGGGAGGGGGGCCGAACTGTGAAGGCTGGTAAACATATGCTTCCCCTGCCAGTCCTTTGGTTCCCCTCCTGATCCTGTGCCTCCTCTGTTGGCCCTGAGGATCCCCTGTCAACCCTCTGCTGCCCCTGTCGACCCTGTACCACCCCTGCAGAGTGAGACCTTGTGCCTCCCCTGTCCAAAATGCTCCAGAATGCCTCAGATTACATGAATGATAGGTTATCTTTTCCAAAAGTTCCTGAGAGTTTAGGGGCATTGGATTTGTATAGGAACGTACGCAAAATTCTTAAAATATCAGACCCCCCCCACCCCCCCTTGGTGCGTACGTACTTAATGGAAGGCCCCTTATCCTCCTGGGGTTATCATCATGTACACAAAAATTCCCTTGAAAAATTGGTATTCAAATTAAAATAATTATTAGGAAAATAAATTATCCCTTAAGGTTACCAAAGTACCTCAGAATGGCTCAGATTGCATGAATGAAGGGTAATCTTTTTAAAAATTTCCTGGGGGAGGCCCCCCATACCCCCCCAATGCGAGGGGGGACCCCTCCCATACCCTCCCCGTGGACGGCTACGCCGTCCACTAATTAAGCCTTCATATACTACTAGGAAAATTGCAATTCTTGGCCCCCCCCCCCTAAACAATTCCTGGATCCGCCCCTGTAAAGTACCATTTTAAATAATTTACACGATAAAATTAATGTTTTGTCATTTAGCATCTCTTTCTAGTTCAGCATCATAAGAAGTCGCTAAGTGACAAAATTAATGTTTTGTCACTTACATTAGCAACAATTTTGTGGCTTAGCAGCTTGTACATGTGCAACCGCTATCCCATAAAATATGGTTCTAAGTGACAAAGTTTTGTTGGATAGTGTCTGTTTGTAGGATAGCGTCTTCGGCTGGAGCTGATTACTATTGATAGACATGAAATGACCTTAAGCTTCACTATTGAATTTTCAGAGGCCTTGTGTACACCCAGCAGGTGGGGCCGGGGATTGTGTTTCTTGTCCTCAGCGGTCCAGCCCCACGCATACAGTGAGTCTAATAATATATAGTTATAACACTCCATTATTTATCTAAATATAACTTCGAATTCCATAAATTAGTATTAGAATCAATTCTGATCCATTCATTTCATTTGTAACTTTTTTCCCTTGTAACAAGGTAACGCCATGCTACCTCACCCTTATTATACATACTCTGCATACTTAAAAGTCAGTGGACATGCATATGTAAATATCTTCGTCCAAATTTCCCATGAATAACTTTCACTTTACGAGCTTACATCCTTATTTAGAAAGCAAAGGCAATATTTGTTAATTTTGTAAATTTGTATTTTTTCTCTTAGGGTGGTACGACCGCCCGCAGGGGCCGAGGTGGTCATGCTGATGCTACCAGGTCCACCCCAGCTGCCACCGCCGCCCCAGCCCCAGGGACCGTCCCCGGTACCAGCACCGTCGCCCCCGCCGCCGCCGCCACCCGCCCACCCCCAGCTGCCACCGCCGTCTCAGCCCCATGGCCAGGCACCATCACCACCTTCACCACGTCCATCACCACCACCACCACCACCGCCACCACCGCCAAGCCCTGCCTCTGTTTACTCTCTCTCGTCCGACTCAGGGTCTGACTCAAATAGCTAGACCAGAGAGTCGGACGAGAGAGAGTAAATTTTTTTGGTTTTTTTTAACCACACTCTTAACAAAGTTCTCGATGTTAATGAGTAAGGGATATTGTGTATGTTAAGAATTTATCCCGGTTTATATTATTATAATAATTAAATATATTATGTCACTTGAAAAAAGTCAAGTAGTTATACAAAACGAGTAAGCAGGACTATGCTAAGCCTGCCTATCTCAGGTGTTAGAGTCACGTTACATATTCCTCAATACATATCTTTACCATGGTTTGAATTGTTGTAGACTTTCAGCTTGATATAATGTGCATGGCCAATTGGTTCCATGCCAACGCCCCTATAGAATAGGGACTCTTACGATATAATTGTAAAACCACTTTATCTAAATGGAATTTCAGGGCAATAGTACCTCGTGTTACCCTCGTTGGTTGAACTTTCCATGCAATATTTGTTAATCCTCGTCTCCATGGCTAGACCTTACACATGTGTGTGTGTGTGTATGTGGGGGGGGGGGGGGGGGGGGGCAAGGGGGACAGGGGTCAAGGGGGACAGGGAATGGGGGGCAAGGGCAAGAGGGGGAGAGAAGGTGTTTTTTTTTTGTACATTTTGTAAATAGTTTAGTTTAGTTTAGCTTAGTTTCTTAATTTATAGTATTATACATAGATTGTTGTTTTTTTGTTTGAGTTGTTGTTTTTTTATGGGATTTTTGGTCTGGGGATGGGGGCAAGCAGGACAGGGAAGGGGGAGGGGGCAAGAGGGGGATTAATACCAACACCTAGCTACCTCCTGGTCTTCAAGGTTTTGACAGCGATGCGGAACCAGTCCTCGTACATTCCCCGCCCCGACGACCGCAGACGCAATTAGGGCCGGTCTGTGGCGTCGGGTCGGTGAGCTGTGCGAGGTCTACCAACGGCAGCTGGAAATGACCGCTCGAATTCCCCAGACTGAATGGGCCTATCCTAACAAGTAAAAATCAGGGCTGTCAGAAAGCTCTCAGGACTGACAATACTTGGCATAGTCGGCCCTGTTGGCCCACAGGCCAAAAAGTTGGTCGCCAACACTGTACACCTAACATGTCGCAGGGAGAAATGCATCCATACCAACACCTAGCTACCTCCTGGTCTTCAAGGTTTTGACAGCGATGCGGAACCAGTCCTCGTACATTTACCGATCCGATGAACCACAGACGCAATTAGGGCCGGTCTGTGGCGTCGGATCGGTAGCTGTGCGAGGTCTACCAACGGCAGCTGGGCCAAAAAGTTAGTTGCCAACACTGTATACATAACATGTCGCAGGGAGAAATGCATCCATACCAACACCTAGCTACCTCCTGGTCTTCAAGGTTTTGACAGCGATGCGGAACCAGTCCTCGTACATTTACCGATCCGATGAACCACAGACGCAATTAGGGCCGGTCTGTGGCGTCGGATCGGTAGCTGTGCGAGGTCTACCAACGGCAGCTGGGCCAAAAAGTTAGTTGCCAACACTGTATACATAACATGTCGCAGGGAGAAATGCATCCATACCAACACCTAGCTACCTCCTGGTCTTCAAGGTTTTGACAGCGATGCGGAACCAGTCCTCGTACATTTACCGATCCGATGAACCACAGACGCAATTAGGGCCGGTCTGTGGCGTCGGATCGGTAGCTGTGCGAGGTCTACCAACGGCAGCTGGGCCAAAAAGTTAGTTGCCAACACTGTATACATAACATGTCGCAGGGAGAAATGCATCCATACCAACACCTAGCTACCTCCTGGTCTTCAAGGTTTTGACAGCGATGCGGAACCAGTCCTCGTACATTTACCGATCCGATGAACCACAGACGCAATTAGGGCCGGTCTGTGGCGTCGGATGGGTAGCTGTGCGAGGTCTACCAACGGCAGCTGGAAATGACCGCTCGAATTCCCCAGACCGAATGGGCCTATCCTAACAAGTAAAAATCAGGGCTGTCAGAAAGCTCTCAGGACTGACAATACTTGGCATAGTCGGCCCGGTTGGCCCACAGGCCAAAAAGTTAGTTGCCAACACTGTATACATAACATGTCGCAGGGAGAAATGCATCCATACCAACACCTAGCTACCTCCTGGTCTTCAAGGTTTTGACAGCGATGCGGAACCAGTCCTCGTACATTTGCCGCTCCGATGAACCACAGACGCAATTAGGGCCGGTCTGTGGCGTCGGATCGGTAGCTGTGCGAGGTCTACCAACGGCAGCTGGAAATTACCGCTTGAATTCCCCAGACCGAATGGGCCTATCCTAACAAGTAAAAATCAGGGCTGTCAGAATTCTCTCAGGACTGACAATACTTGGCATAGTCGGCCCTGTTGGCCCACAGGCCAAAAAGTTGGTCGCCAACACTGTACACCTAACATGTCGCAGGGAGAAATGTGTTTAATCTGCAAAGTACAGTCTTGTAAAGTGTCAGACCTAGTCCTATCATAAGTATATACGTGCACTGTGTTGTATTCGAAATTTTGTTTTTTCTGTATGTATTATTAGCTGGTGCATTTAGAGCCGATGTTTGTGTGCACGTGCACAGCACGTACGTGTATGGTGTGCAGCCGACTGGGCTATATCTATTACAATTTACATATATAGGTTGTCGTGTGCAGGTTGCAATTGAATTGTTGAAATGTTTACTAGTACTCGGTCTCTGGTACAGCTGGTACACTGTACCTAATTGTCATGCTATTTTACTTTTATATAAACCACGGTTGACGGGGAGAACAAAGGATCTAGGCTGTGAATATATCACGTATTGGTGAGTTCAGTGAAGTGGAACGGTATAATCTCATAGCGTACACCTTGCTGCCACAGGGGATGTGGCCCTTATTTTTACACGTTTGCATCTAAGTTTTTTAATTTTCATTATAAATGTGAACAGTAAGCGAGTAGATGTTGCTAGGAACCTTCTGAACATAGCCCATGTGTCACATATCTTTTGTCTAGTAGATTTCAATTTTGTATGATTTATTGAAAAATAAAAGTAATGGGAATGAACCACTTTTACTTTCCATTAAATCATAAAAAATAGAAACCTTCTAGAAATTAAAGATTTGACATATGGGTTATCCTCACAAGATTCAAGACTGCAAGTCACTCCATATTGTTGGATGATTCAATGAAGATTTCAAAAGTTATGATGATAAATGCCAAAGAATGTCCCGTGGTTTATGTTAGATACAACACTCGTGTGTGTCTGCACTTGATATAATCACTCGGCTAGCACCTCGTGATTATATCGCGTACAGACACACACTCGTGCTGTATCTACCACGTAGCACTTCTTATAATATATCTAAAGACCGACAGAGGATCCAATTGGAAGTTTATTCCTAAATCATGGTAGTCGGCTAGAGTCATGTGATATTTATATTTACAAATATAGTCATCTTTTGAGATAGAAGTTACTCTTTACTCGTAATTTAAAGTGTGCTCTATTCTATTTCATTATTATATACATTCTAGTCAAGGAAAAAATCATGTCATCAAGCTAGTCCTATTAGTCTTGTTAATTGTGGTTTTACGATCATAATGGAGTGATGATGTGAAACATTTTAAATGCCTTTATATTGGTAACCTATACAGTGTACCTAGATTGTACCGATATATTTTTAAAAAGTCAGTTTTACATTTAAACAACCCTGCTTAGCAGGCAGGGGTAAATAATGAGATCGAAGTGAAAACAAGAAGTGCCAAGTACTTTGGAGAACAGTTTTTATAACGAATTGAACAAATTATGGCAAAATGGCTGACTGGCGGGGATAATGTCTGGGCAGCTGGGGTGTTAGGCCTCGCCTCCCCCACACCGATACGCAGGCTTCACTGCCCAGTCTGGGGCGCCGGGAGGAGGCTGTTGGCGTTCTGGTGCTGGGTCGCAGGTCGGCGAGCGCTCCACAGCTAATCGGACGGACTGCTGACGTGTGGTGGTGACAGAGTGCTCTTTGTCGTCTAGGTGCGCTTTAGAGGATCTGAGGGCGTCACTTTCCCACACCAGGGTTTTGATTACGCGGTGGTATCGC
Source organism: Lepidonotus clava (assembly GCA_936440205.1). Classification (NCBI taxonomy): domain Eukaryota; kingdom Metazoa; phylum Annelida; class Polychaeta; order Phyllodocida; family Polynoidae; genus Lepidonotus; species Lepidonotus clava. The sequence continues at coordinate 47,020,663 of OW387145.1, forward strand.
GGGGAGTGTTCACCAAGGACGCGATCCTCATCACTTGTATAGTCTGGTGTGAGGACGGCCCTCATGGCCGACCTCCTATCCTCGTCCCACTCCTGATGAACAAGCTCGTCCAGTGCGACACGCCGTCTTTGTATCTTCTGCAAAGTTATTAAATATATAATATAGTTAAGACATACTTGGCCAACAACATCAAACACAAAGAAGTTGTTTAGCATTGGATCTTACTTGCTGGAATTTAAATAGCATAGTGCAACTCAGTATTAACAAGGGTTGCAATATTAATTGGTCACTCTAGATCTAATAATAAGTGTAAGTTCAATTGTGAGATGGCAACTATAAGAAAAGTACATGCTTAATAGGATCGGGGCTTCACGAAATAATGCCTGCACGAGCGCGCATTCTCTTTCGACCAAAATTGATTTACCTGGGTTATATGGTGACGGAGGTTGGCCTTTCTGTTTTTCTCCTCGATCTCCCCGGCCCGCTCTCGCCTCGCCCTGGTTTGCTGAGTGCGGAAATACGTCTGGGTAGCGACTATATAAATAATGATTTGAAATCAGCTTACAATTCAAGCCACTACTTGAGAAAGGATATAAGGGGTTCTTACATGTTAAATCAAAGCACGGGAAAGGACAAAAACGTTCTATAGGAATGGTAGAGGAAATATATATGAAATACTTTGACATTGTATGGAATTATTCTACCAGGTTTTTAATTAGTGTCAAAGCGTATTAGCCCTAAGCTTTCTTCTTTGTGATACACACTCAGAGGTGTGAAAACACTGTGATAGGACTTTTTATGAAGAGAGACCGCCACTGTCACATTTGTTGTGACCCTTTATATTTTGTAATACCTTATGTTGTCATACTTTATATTGTGACACTTTACATTTGCAACACTCAATGTATATGATATTAGTTCTACATTTCCTATTTGTAATAACAATATCTCCTCCGGGAGTTAGCCTTTATTAATAAATTATGGATTAAACCTGTATTAACTCTCCAAGTCATCTTTCATTTAATAGACAATTATGGACACGCATAAGCCAAGCGAGTAGTACAGTTACATCATAATTATAACATTTACATAGGTATATCAACACTTTTTCCGATAACCTGACTTTAGGTATTAAGTCAAGATGACTAGGAGGAGCGTGATCCATCCACTCATGTACCTGTACAGGTAATTAGTTAACAGGGAAACTTGCTACCGATCAGACTTACCTAATACCTCGGGTCTGGGGGCATCTTCGCCGGTGCTGACGTTATTAACCAAATCCTGGATAACCGCAGCGTTTTGAGGATGGTTCATCCCCGCCCTGAATGTAGGAATATAATCATATGTATTATAGTTATGAACGGCATCGCTTGGGGTGCACGTGCTCTATCACTACAATTAGATTACAATATTAAGGGAAAACAATATTAAGGTCTCCACTATACACATCGATCGTTATCACCTTATATGATCTTCGAATTCATAAACCTACCCAGCAGTAAGCGTGAAGCCAGCGTTTTCCCTGCACCTGCCCTTGTAAGCGGAACGAACAGAATACTAGAAACAACAAAAGAAACCAAGCATTAAGCAGTGAATTGTAAATATATTTAAGATGGAATTCGATTACTTACTAAATGATATGTCGATAATTGATAAACCAAGACTATGTTTAATATGTACAGTTTTATAATATAAGGAGCCGTTGAAACATATTTCGCAACTTACAGCTATAGCATTACTCGGCTTCGGTTCGTATGCCAAGGATGTTTCGGCAGGCGCAGGCTTGGCTTGCTGCATACTGGCGAACTTTTCGGCCGTTGCTCTTACCGCAGACGCTTCACACTCGACCTTTCGGCACTCCGCCTCCAGGCGATCCATCTTAGCCAACACATCGGCCATGGTTGGTTTTGAAATGGCGGAGGTGCGTGAAGAGTCAGACGCTTCCAGGTTCTCGTCAAAAATATTGCTCACGTGAAACACATCCATGGGGAACAGGGAATCATCCGAAGACAGATCAAGATCTGTTATTTGCGCGCCACCCAATTTTGGGCTGCTGGTGATCATCCTGCACGGGCTGATACTCGGGTCACCGTTGGACAGGACAGAGTCAGGACAGTCATTTGATGCGTTCATGGTGGCAGCAGGTTTTCCAGTGATCTATAGCCATATGCCACGCCGTATTTATACATCCCCGGCTGGCTCTCCTGTGGACACATGATCTGGCGGAAGCGATCTTTTATCGATGAGGCAAGACTTTTACCGTAAGTTACGTATGTCCCAGGGGTTTCAGCGACACCATAAGTTACCATAAGTTACGTCCTAGGAGTATGAGCGACACCATGACCGCCGCCCCGTTTGAGGCCTGTTACGTCACGTGTCAAGAAGTGGGCCGCGGTACTCCCATGAGGGACCTGACACAGAAGCTAGTTGAAATGCGCCGCCTCAGATGGCCAACAGCTGGACGCAGTCATCATAGAGGCGTGTCCCGGTGTCAAACCTGTCATTTCCTGTCCCATCAGTTTCATTACTTATTCAACTGCCAATCCCTTGCCAAAGAGATACCGATGTACATATCTCTTACTCACACATGCCTGTGACGTGAAAATGCCCTAACCATGGAAGCGCTCTTCTGAGCTCAAAACCATGCAACATTATACAATTTGACAGAATTAATTTTGCAGCATTATGATGGCCAAATTCAGACAAGAACGTGGCAGAAAAGCTGGACCACAAAACAAAAAAAAAACTAAATCCTCTAAAAACAAAAGCATGCGGCTCCATGCCAGAGAAGAGCGCAGGCCTGAAGCCTAAGGGAAAAGCATGAAATGCACTAGCCTGCGATGCATCCCCTCCCCTGCTGCTCAACCACCTCCGCTGTATAGGAATGGCAGTATCCAGGGACGAATACTTTGTCTACAATGCAACTATGGGTAGTGCGGCAAGGTACACCTCTCGGGGCGTAGAATCTCAGCTCTAAACAACTTAGTCGACATGTTAAAAGTATTTTAGTCTCAAGGTGCTACCTCAAAATAACTACGCTGCCCAAGCCATGTCACTATATGTATTCAATCCCCATCAAAGGGGATACTCTGGATAACCATTACACTTAATTATTTTATGGTGCGGGAGGAGATTTCCAAAATAGCACGCCCCTCCCCCCCCTTTTGAAAATTGATCTGTTTCATAGTCTTTAGTGTTATCATCGAGTAGCTAGCTGACTCGAGATCTAGATCTTTCTATTCTTAATCGGGGATTCCAAGTAACTATATATATCGGCTAAACGATCTCTTTCCTTTGCCTGAATTAGGGCTGTGAATAAATAATTGTATTGTATTGTTGTATTGTAAGTCGTTAACGTTTGGTAGGAACCCCCCATCTGATGTGGGCTCGATGAAGTAATAGCATATAGGACTTGAATAATATTCGCCATATCGCCATAGACAAGTCAGGAAAATGAACCCTGAATTCTAATATATTGATTACAATATCGTTCAGCCCGGCAGGTGCTTTGTCTTATAGAATGAGTCAAAATTCATGGCTAATCAATAATTGTGAAGAAATTTCTAGTTATCAACAGGCGGTGATTCTGTTAAGTATACGCTAGCTAGCATTTCATTTACTCACTAGATGGCTCAGACTTCAAGTACTTGAAAGATAACGCTAATTTGGGTCACGTAATTAAGGTTAACGCTATCGGCAAAGTTAACACAAGATGGCACTATTTACTGCAAATGACAACGTTGATGAAGTCGAAAGGTATATATGGAATGGAATATGTATATTGTTCTTAAAACATTTAGTCTACAGTAATGCCTAAAGACTCTTAGCGTTTAATAATATGATTTAATATGTCAGGATGTAAGCATAATATTCTGAATCTTTGTACTTGAAATTGAACTTTTATAAACACCTTTTCCATAAAGTTAGTGTTTCACTTGAATTCCTTGATGATAAGACAATTCCTTTAACAATCAATTACACTCGATTACCTCTCTTTAGCCAACCGAGGTTAATTTTTGTAGGCTTATCATGCTGGAAGTGTTGCAGGAATCCACTTGGTTGCCCTTTACACAACCCATGAGCCGATAATTAATCAAAGATAATTTAAAATAGCACTCTTATTACTAGGTAAACACTTCACAGTATTATGCACAAATCAATGCAGTGATTGATGAGAAAACAATGATAAAAGGCACTAAATCGCGAGAATACTTTCTTTTATTACGATAAATTGTTTACACTAGTACTATGACATATGTTGAGAGAGTTGATGAGGTAAATGAATTGAAATGTACCACCGAGAACTGATGATAAAGGGCCGATGACAGGGGGGGGGGGGGAGGGGAAGGGGGAACTTCACCCCCCCCCCCCCCCCCCCACCTGTACATATTCCGGGATCCGCCCTTGGCCCGGATCCACCAGGTAGCGACCAAAGGAACAATTGCAAAGCGATGTCGACGAGGACCAGCCAGGTTCAGAAGAACTAGATATTCTGATCAATTCGGAAGCCCTGACCATGAAGCGCTATCTCAGAGGACGGGCGCCACTGAAATCATTAAATAGAAGGTGATTAGGACTAGACGGAGAAGGAAAGTCGATTCTGGCACAGACTGCTCGGTACCGGGAAAAGATGTAATTAGGATAAAAAGTTAGCACCCGATCAATAATTAGAAGGTTATTGAAAATGCAAGTATACCAGAAAAGGAATGATGAAACGGTTTATTAGATAATTAAAAGAAACATGTACACGCTTTACAGGGATGTTGCTGAAAAAAAAAAAGGGTTTCTTTCTTACCTCACTTGGATGGAGGGGGTGATGGGTGGCCACTCTTTTGGGTATGGGCTCCCAGCTGACTAGATAATGCCCGCAGCACGAGCGGAGAGAGGGAAGCCCGGGCCAGGGGAACAGACTGCCGACGATCACATACACGGTAGTGGTGCTCATTGCGCGACAGTATGGATGAACGGTTACGCGATGTCTTTTCAAAGGAGGCCTAGTGTCAGCACAATCTTTAGTGATTGTCGCGGGAGGATTGACCTCCCGAGAGGGTCCCGGTGACTGTGGACTTTCGATGGTTTCCAGAGGAGGGGTCGACACATCCTCCATCATGCAGGGCTCTGTCCCTCCCTCCCGGTCTAACTGACAGAGTGGTAACGGCGCAGGAGCCTTGACTCGTGAAGATGGGGTCGACATGACTCAGATGTTTCTTCTCTAAGTTTTATGTGTGAATGGGCGCTAGGTCGAGTACATTCAAGTTGAAACGAACGCAATGTGCCTGCACCCTAGGCCTGTTGATGAGAAGATGCAACACATGCTCCGAAACTGAGGGTCACGTTGTCGGTTACGTGAAAAAATGTGCCCTGGTGAGTGGAGCAGGGTTGCGATCGATGTAACTCATGATCATAGAGATATACAGTGAGTTGGTAGCTAATCACCAACAGGATGAATAGCTCAAGGATAATTATTTTAATTTATTCTATACCAACTTCGTAGCGCCTATACGTTCGAATTCATCAGTGTCCTTTCCCGCTAGCAAATTTGGGCTAATGCATATGGTCAGCGTTATTTCCCTGCAAGAACATAATCCAAATTTTTTTCCCCCGCTTTAATCCCCTCTTCATGGGTTAATAGGATATTTTCCTGGGTTATTGTATACAATAAAACAAAAACAGACCTCGGGGATGACACAGCCAAAGCCGAAGCCCTGAAGGCATAGAGTCGAGTAAACTGACGTCACACAGAGGCCGCGCGTGGCGGGTGGTTCCATACTCCAGGGCCGGGTCTCATTAACAGGGCCGGCTACTGACCCCCCTGCCAGCCCTGTGGCCAGCTAGACCAGGGGGGACCCCCGACAACATACTGGAGGGGTGTCAACAGTCAAAATATTTCACTAATTTATCCTATTTTCATAATATTTTCTCAATTTCTTTAGTATGATGGTTTTCGATATGATATACCCAATGTGTAGGTGGCTCCGTTTCTAAGTGCAGTACCTTGGGTTTGAAAAGGTAACCACTGCAAAATGGAACCACCAAGCGGGGGCGGGGAACGTAAAAATTTTGGTTATTTATGTATATTTTCTGGTATTGACACACTCGTATTTTGGAGGGCGGTGATCTGTGGTCCCCAAAATTAGGGGGACCTAATTCAGGAGCGGTAATTTTGGCAGTGGGGACAACCTTCAAAGAGTCAGTGCCCCCCCCCCCCCCCCCCCAGGAGCGGGAGGGACGGGCCCCGTTGTGGGAGGATGACCCTAGCTAACCCAGGGGGGGCTGGGGGATGAGGGCTAATCAGTTAGACACTGACCACCGCCTACGACACACGAACTAGCTCCCGACTCATCAACATGTCTACAAACGCACCTTCAACCCCAAACCAAGGGGAAACTGAACCGCATAACGGCCTCTCTGCTCAAATCCCTAAGAGGAAGAGGAAGAGGAGCACAGTGGCAATCAACGCTGCCTCGATTGACTCAGTGAGGGAATCAACAACAGCTCAGTTCACATCACTGCACGACCGTTTCGACCGGCTAGAGGCCATGCTCGGGCAACTAGCCCCCACCAACGACCATTGCTGCCGGGGGGCTTCCCCGTCAACCAGCCGGCGCACTTCTTCGGGATGTGACACCTTTTCTGACCCCCTCCAGTCCGAAGAAGAGGAGGTGGAGGATGACCGGGACACCCAGTGGGCGCGCTTTCTCCTTATGAACCTTCAGGACATTGGTAATCACGACGTCAAGGAGAGGCTTAAGCGGCACTTTGACAACCTGACGGTTGAAGCGCTGCGGACTGGGCAGGCGCCGGCAGCTGTAATAGCTGAAGAGAAGGACGGCGAAATCCCCCAGGCGTGTGCACGTGGATATTTCCAAGGCATTGACGCCGATGGATATCTGATAACGGGGGAAATTGACTATGAGTCAGAGTGACCAACGGGATCTACTTAAGGTAATTGGGCTTAATTGCAAATTGAGCCCGCTCCCAGGCTACTGCCCTCATCGTCTATGCCGTACCTCACTCCCCATACTGCCCAGTCTCAGCATGGAAGCTCGCCTGCGACCAGGTCCCTACTCCACCAACAGCCCCGGCCTTCCTACTGCCGGGACCACGCCCCCTCACAGCTCCCCCACTAGTGGCAGTGATGGGGGAGGCCCTAACACGTGTGGGCAGCCCCCATGCTGCTCGTGTGACCATGCACTCCCTCCGCCGGGGGGCTGCGTGTGTCGCCGCACAGGCCGGGAGCACCCTGGAGGAGCTGTGCCATCACGGAACGTCGGGGGCGGGGCGCTCTGGCCTCTCAGCCTATGTACCACCTGAGCGCCTTACCTCTGTCCCAGCCCACCTCGCGGCGGCCCTTGGCCCCATAAATCGGGACAGAGACGGCACCACGGCCAGGACGGCCAATACCGCCTCATAGTGAACACTTAGACTTAGGACTCATATTTACTCGCATCTACTCACTTTTGCTCGCTCCTACTCGCATATAACCATGTCTCTTAAGTAATAAAATGCCAAAACTTGTATACCATGTGTTGCTCTCAATTACTCAAACTTGGTAGCTCTAATAGCTGAAGAAAACGACTTCGAAATCCCCCAGTCGTGTGCACGTGGATTTTTCCAAGGCATTGACGCCGATGGATTTCTGGTGACGGGGGAAATCACGGGGGGGAAATGGACTATGAGTGACCAACGTGTTCCTTGGAAAATTCTGTATAAGAAAAAGTAGACTTTAAATATGTAAGATAATACGCAGCGCTTCATATAAAATGCACAAATTTATGCATCCCAATTGCCACAGAGCCTTTTTTTTGCATGTATGTTATTGTTTCACAGTATTTTTAAAAGCTTTTTTGGTTAATCTGACTATAAATAGCATATTGCAATGGTGTATTGAAGATATATATAAAAACCTATGACAATCGTTTGGAGCAGGTATATTAATTTTCTAATCTCCATTTTCACTTGTTTAGTGACGTTTTATAGCCTAATCTCTGACGTTGGCAAAAAAAATTTGTCCAAAATGCAATTATTGAAAAACAGGATGTGGTTCCTCTATAGGCTATAGAAGAACCAGCTGTCAGACCCAATCATTTCCTTATCAAGTATTGATTTATAAACAGAGCTACCTAAATATTGGGGATAACATATAGATAACCCTCATACCCTGGAAATTATGAAAAAAAGGGTTGATAAGTGAAGTATGTCGATTGTTTACACCCCTCCAGTCTGATGTCGGCCCCCCCCCCCCCCCCCCCCCAGGCCCGGCCGGTCAGAAGGCCCGGCAGGGGGGGTCAGAGAACGGGCCTGTAATGAGAACCGCCCCCCAGTGTGGAACCACCCGCCACGCGCGGCGTCCTGTGTGACGTGAGCCTACTGGAGTCTTACACCACAGAAGTGCCGCGTTATCGGGGGCCGGACACGCGTCGGGTGATTCAAATTGGTCACTCCCGGCACCCGGTGCCCTGAGTGCCAACAATAGACCAGGGCAAAAAACCCAAGCCGATTATGTCCAAAATAAACCTATTTATGAAATTTTGATATGACCATGCATGTTATGACATGCTTCTTTCTATATGTTGTGAGTTTCATATGTAGGAAATGAATATATTTAGAGAAAAGCTAATGTTTACAACCGATTCCCTATGGTGCAAAGAGGGCCCACATGGCACCGTTTTGAACCATTGGGACCCTTGAATGACATTTTTAAATGACATTTTTACTACAGAAGGTGACTAAGAGACCCTTGAATAAGAAAAAGGATTAATATAGAATAATAGGTTTCTGCACAAAGCCACTAAAACTGGAGGGCGTACGTGTACACGAAATTATGGTGACGGAACAACATATACGAATTTGTTTTGGGTAAATAACTTTTTTTATTACAGAATATGAGTTAGATGCGCTCGATAAAATAAAAGGAATATGATATAATAATTGTTTGGTCGTTCGATATGATTTACAAGATTAGGAATTATTAACAGATTTGAATTGTTGCTTGAATAAAAAATAACGCCGAAAATTTGTAGCGAAAAAATTGCCCTCCCCGGGGACAAGTCTTTCTGCTAAGGCTCCAATCTCAAGAATGGTACTCTCTGCCTCGTCCTCCGTCAAATTGCACGTCTTATACGGCCGCCTGCAATTGGTGGTTGGGGACGTCAACGGATTGCCAAGGTTGCAACTGAAGGTAAAAATGACGAAGCGAAGGGGTAAAACAAGGAGAAGCATCCAGAGATTTAAAAAAAAAAACGAAGGGGGGGGGGAAAGGTGCCTACTTAATTGTAAGAATTAAGGAGCACATTCAGGGATTAGAATTTTTACATTAAGAAACGTTAATAAATTAATTAATCAATGTTTATTAATTTTTGCATTTATAACGAATGTTATACAGCCGTAAACAGATATATACATATGGGACATTTGGCTCAAAGTTTAACTGATTTAGGGTAAAGGCAGACTCACCTTGGACTGGTTTCCGGGTTGCATTCGGCTTTCTTTTCATATTGAGCTCCCGCTCCCGCGGGGGGCTGAACATGGGTGGCAATTGGACGATTATCATCCGAGATGACCATCTGTTCGATGACCATTGGTTCCTGATCAGAGAACTGAACTTTGGGACATGTGGGTGCCTGGCTGGGACTTGTTTCCTGGTTGCAGTCCACGGCTTTCTTTTCTTCCCCCTTTTGACCGTCATCGTCCAAGATGACCACTGGTTCGCGATCAACTACTTTGGGACTTGTGGTTGGCTGAATATAGATCGGATATATATAGAGTGCGTGAGTGTGTGACAACTGTAAATTAAATGAAACTGAAAAACGCTACAAAACCCACCCAACGCTACGGGATGCGGTGGGTAGGCGGTAACAAAAACAGGCTATTACAAATTATCTTTTAAATATCTTTAGCAAAAGAGAATGAACTATTGAAGTAAATGTAACTTACACGGAGCTTAAGCCTTAGGCTGCGCTTGCCCTTAGTCGGAGTAAGATTCCAAGAGTTCGAGGTCATCCTTGCTCGGCTGTTGATAGATGGATGAGCTACTCGCTTGGCTGAGTGCTATAGCTACCAAGCGCCATTTGCATAAGTGCAGAGATTACACACAAACCAACCTTTGTTCTACTAGATTTAGGGGAAACCAATCTTTCAGGTCGCACCACACATGCATATGGCCAGAGTCAGGAGAACTGCGGAAAGACGCGCCCATTAAATTGGTGCTTACATGGAGTGTAGACACATTAAGACGCCGCCAAAGTTGAGGGTCTTGAAAGTATTATGAGCTACACGGACTTTGGTGGAACAATATAGTTAACACACTCTGATCAACACTTCTTGACACCCCAGAAGGCGTAGGGAAACTTAGAAAGTAGGAGTAAAATAGTAGCAATAGTACAATAAACACTGCGTGTGCAATAAGTCAGATTGTAATACTATGATTTTTCAGGGATAATGGTGGAGTAAGACTTACCCTCCTTGACACGTTTTAGAGGAAGTGGTTTCAGACAAGCCCGAGCCTGTCGAATGTATGAGTTCAAATTCTTCCCGTGAATGTGTAGGTGGCTCCGTTTCTAAGTGCAGTACCTTGGGTTTGAAAAGGTAACCACTGCAAAACGGACCCACCAAGCGGGGGCGGGGAACGTAAAAATTGGGGGGCGGTCAGCAAATGACTTTTGAGGCAAAATAGTGGGGCCCTGAC
>OW387145.1:47031549-47059803 GCA_936440205.1 Lepidonotus clava
GGATTGGGTCTAACTAGATACAGACCTTAATTCTGAATTATAAACTAGAATTATTACTCGAACAAGACATTACCTGATTAATAATTAAATATTGATATGCAAGGTGCCTCATATATTTGAATCATTTTGATGTTCAACCTTATAACATTCTTACTTAATGAAAAGCAGTTTTCCTAAGATGTTTCAATGAAATATAGTATGTACCTTGATATTCAGATTCTATAACATTATACTTGAATTTCAATTTATATTGCTTATACTTTTTTCAGACATCAAAAACCAATGACCTGAAAATGTGATCAGCTTCTCTCGGTTGATATATATGTTGGAAAAAGGGCCTTCCACAAACAATGTACACATTTCAATATCTGATTGCTAAATTCACATGTTGAGGCATGCATGCTAAAATTAAAAGTCCCTTTATACCGAATGTATGATCCCAACCTACATGTATGCCTATATGAATGCATTAAATAGATGCCCCTCCCACCTGATATGCCTATACATTATTAATGGAAGGCCCCTAGAATTATTGTAGCTGAGCTTAATCCTCATGTATTGCGAAATTTTCTTCAGACTAATTATCTATGATGCCATTCTGTAAACCAATGAAATAAAAATTGATTTATTAATCAGAAAATATTGATCTTTACTTTTTTATTAATCTACAAATAAATTCCCACTGATATTTGTTTTGTGTAATGTTAATACTATAGGCATAATAATATATAAGATTATCTGTAGAACTATATTATTATGGAAAATTAACAAAAAAGAGGAAAATATATCAAGGTGCACCCTATACACCTACACTCTCCTTCTATAAGAAGAAGAGACAAAGGAGGTCTCTACTTCTTGAAGAAGTCTAATTTCTTAGCCAAACCTAACATGTGGCTCAATGCTGAGACATGCTTCTTCGTTGTGTGAGACCAGTTCATCCGTCTCTCCCCGAAGAAGCAGGTCTCAGCATTAGAACCTCATGTTAGGTTGGGGTAAGAAATTAGACTCCTTCAAGAAGTAGATACCTCCTTTGTCTCTACTTTCTATAGAAGGAGAGTGTAGGTGTATAGGGTGCACCTTCTCAAATAACTACTTTGCTGAATTTAGTATTTTGCCCTACTGTACAAATCATTGATAATGTTTTCCATTTGGCACTGATGCCTTGTCCTTCAATGCCTAATGATATTCAATCTGTCAATGCCAATAAAAGAAACAACTGAAGTCTGAATGATATATTTCTATGATAGAAAAAAACAGTCATACTCTGTTTCCACTCAGATTTCCTGTGTTCTACCAGAACACTGTCTGTTGAAAATGCACTGCTGATTTGATAATACAACACTAGTTCGAAATAATGCAATGGTGCTCTCAAATAATGCACTGGTGCCCTCAAATAATGCACTGGTGCTGAAATGTACCCTTAGAATGTTTACCGCGAGATCTTATTTCAAATTCAGAATGTTAGCTAAGTCCAAACACAGAACCTTTTACAAAGAGATCCGATAGCTTACCCTTACACAGCTTGTTAGAAAGGGTACATATAACTGTCTTGTTTCAATAGAATTAACTATTGCAGCAACCTTACAGACCTAAAATATATAATGTATCCAAATATATATATATATATATATATGATATATGTATGCATGTATGTACTAGCATAAATAGAAAACTACGGGATCAAAAGAATCTTTTTAAATAGTTAGAGACCAAACAACCTAGTCATTGGCAATGATAGATCCTTGGACCTCTCACACACAAAGCCAACACCTTGACAATTAATGTTACAGAATCTGATGCTGTCCTTGAATTCTCGAGCCTGTCCTAAGCCTAATATTTAAATTTCCCAACTAGATATATTTGCTTTAGGCCGAAGACATTTCTGAATTGCTCTCATGTTTCTGGTGTAAGCTATATACTTTATTCGGTGGAAAATTCATCAACAATTTTGTTAGCATTTGCTATCACACTTACTGTGCACTTTCTTACAGTTAAATGACAGTTTTAACTAATTTCATAATGAAATTAGACTAAAACTACATGTTTCATTGTTCCTTTATGCTTTGTGCTACTACATTTGAAGGCTTAAACATTAATTTTCCTTTTGGATTGAAATCAATGTCATCCTGTCCAAGACTGTAGGCAAGGTCGGGTCAATAGGATTGTCTAACTACCCTTTGTTGGTTCAAACAGCACCTTAGAATTTTAGGAAGGGCCCTAGAAATGATCTTTCTCTTTTCTCAAAACCAGATTAGCAATAAGCCTGGATTTGTAATTTTTTGTTTTTCACAAATACCACTTATGTTTTTCAAGAATGTTCTCAGATAACTATGCCATAATGTTTTTTGTATGCAAAACGGCCACACTCTTTATACATTTAAATGAGCCATATCATCAATGAAATACATCATTTTTTGTAGAGTCCTAACAGTTTTCTGTCTTCAGTCCAGATTCTTCATGAATCTCTCGTACTTTTTGTTACATTTTACACTTATCTTTCACTTGATACGAAAAAAAGGTCATTAAAGGTCACTGAGAAGAAGCAGTCTTTGAGTACACCGTGAAGTTTGAGTAATTTTAAAATTTTGAGGGTCTGGATGCTAGTGTTTGTCTAAGGTCTTTGTATTAATATGGATGGGATAACTAGACCTCTATCTGTTGTGTCTCATCCTTGGTTCGTAGTACTTATTCATGCTAGTCAAGGGTAGAGTTAATCCCCAATCTGGGGGTTCAGATCCAAAACTCAGACAACGATTTGCAGAAAGTAATTTTAATGTGGAATATTGAATGCCACACAAATGCTGGTGTAATTCATAATAGATGTAAAGTTCCAATGTATAGGTATCGTTCATAGACCGTGGAGTCACGATTTCTTAATATAAGTCCACTGTAAATGTCTCTGTATTGTATCACAGACTGTTGTTGTTCCAATGCTAGTCACCAGGTGTCACTAGATGAAATGAGCTTGGCTACCTAGACCCCAAAATCTTCAAGACTCGTATTGCTTCAAAGTATATCGGTTCTGCCCGATACTGGCTAGTGCCATTCTTTTTATATCTATGATTATTGATTTCCCTAGGTAGTGCTGACGCTGATAGACTAGGTCTTCTTGCCGTTACCTGGTACAGGTTAGCCATACCTATCTGAGGCGCTATCCATAGCTATCATTAACCTTTACAGAATTCCTTTATCATTTTGAACTGTTGATAATATATCCTCTCACAGTCTGGTGACCTTTAAGTTTAAATATCTATCAATCTAGTTAAATATTACCGCCAATTGCATGCACAAGGTATTTAAATACTACCTCAGTGTGGGTCAACATGAGGGACTCCTTGAAATGTATGTAAAGTCCACAAGACACTCAAATAATTTGGAATAGAAACAAAGGAAAGTCTTGAAGACATATACGCAATACAATTAAATACCTGTTGAGTAGTGGCATCAAAGGAACAACACCAAATTCTTCACAAAAATTATAATAGAATTTCCAATTTTCTTTTCCTGATTCTTGAGGGTGTTCTCGGCCATGGATAATGACTGCATAATCATGGCCCATGCTTCTAGATCCTTCCACGACTGTCCTACAACAGGGAAACAATTCCCAGAACAAATAATTGGCAGACGAATTATCGGCATTCATGGAAGGAAATCTAGACAAGGAATCAGCATGAATGTTATCAACCCTAGGGACATGATCCAAAGAAATAATAAATTCAAAAATAAAGGAATACCAAAATAATTCCAAGATCACATCCATAGCGATGTGAGATCTACTCTGACCAGTATAAATCATGGTTTATACAGGACCGTCTATTTCCACATCCACGCATCCACACATCCACAGGTAGCTGATGGGATCATGGGAGTAACAGGTTAACACATCCACACATCCATGGGCCCATTCGTACTGATGTAAACACATCCACAGGTAGCCACACACAATGATGCAACGACCACGCAAAATGATTTTCATCAGTGTGCATAGATTCCCATGGATGTGTACTCCCCATTCGCGCTGACAGAAATCATCATGCATAGGGTCGCACATCCACGGCCCACCCCATGCAGAATTATCAGTGAAAAATCTGACGTTTTGTCTGAAAAAATATCCCCAAAGTCGAACAGCAGAGAGAATTGGCCAGAATTCCTTTGAACTAATTGAACCAGAAGTATCATCAAAGGATTGCCCTAACATATGATGTACACAGTTGCCTTCAGGGCAATCAATTGCCAAGGATCCTCAAAAAATAATCCAAATAATCAGGGAAAACTTGAGCTAGATGCATCAGTATAAATACAAACATTGATTACAGATGGTTTGATAATCTTGCCAATACCATTAAAAACATCCGCAAAGGCAGACCACCAATACATGTCAGATTTAAATTCAAGGTTTAACCTAGCCTTATGATATCTTTCTTTTAAAGATACACATAAATTAATTACCCTTCTGCTAAAGGTGCGTCCACCTCTAATCATTGTGGAGCAGTTAGATAAAATTCCACAAAGTCGTTGTAAGTCGACTTTGGATGCTGAATTCTTACCCTTAAATCTAGCACACTGATCATGAAGTTTAAGTAAGTTATCCTCAGGTAGTTGCAGTGTCATATCTATACTTGTAATGATAATACAAAGGCACTTGATCTCCAGTGATGGATTAATGTGTTTTGAGGATTTGACAGACTATCCTAAATGGACAATGCTATCAAAAAGAACACTCAAGGTATCATTACAGTCAGCATTGTTCGGAACAATTTCTTTCTTTTTTTTAATTCTTTATTTACGTGGTATACTTCGGTACATAGTAGACCGGTTTTCGAGTACATTGTAACAATCATTCAAATCAATCAAGAACACACAACAAATAAACAAGTGCAGTTTCAGTTAATATCAGTTTTGTACGGGCAATATAATTTGGCAAGGGACATCCCCGCGATTGCGGGACGGCCACTCATGCCACCAAATACACACCATAATCGGACCGAAATGTAAGGTTCCGCGGCGGCAAGGGCCACTCTGCTTGAACAGTATCAGTGGAGTGGGTGTGTCTCTGTGTTTTGTATAACTTGGGACGTTTTTGGGTATGTCATTATTAATGAGTGGGATGGGGATTGTCACCATACTAGTTGTCCTAAAGTGTATGTCCTACGCAGTAGGATTAGACAGAAGGAGGGTGGTGCGTGAGTTGATTGTCCCCTTGCTGTCCTACACAGTACAGGTGAGGGCTAGGGTACCCCTTGTGGGTGACCGACAGATGGTAAACATTTTGGAGTAAAGACCATTTCATCAACTCGAAGTTTGTCTTACACAGTCTGGACCTTTTTGGAATGGGGATGTCTGTTTTTGTCTGGTCGTTCATAATGTAGTGGAGGTGGGCCTGGAACCCACATACTGCTTACCACATTTATTACAGCTTATGGCATAAATCAGGTTGTTGCTGTTGCAATCTACCTTCTGTCTAGTGTAGTAGCTCTTTCATGTTTTGGTCATAAATGCGTTTCGCTGGACCTGAGCAGTGTCAGTACCCTCTCCTGTGGCCTTCTTGAGTCTCGCTCTCACCAAGGTCTCTTTGAGACTTTAAGGTTTTCTATGCCCTATCTTGAAATCCTGGACGAGTTAATGACATTGTCAATTTCAGGCATGGTTTCAAAAGCTGTTTCAATCAACTCAATGAAGACCAAAACACCCAGGTCCAGAAGGGGGGCAGTGGGGGGCGCTTGGGTCTCATTAGCTGTCACATCAGGGAGTCACTTTGAGACAAAGAAATCAGTAATACAGCTTTGTGAAAGGACATTAGGTGGAGTTATATTCAACAGAAAAAGACTCCTTTCTCATAAGTGTCCTCTCATGTGGCCTGTACACCTGGTAATATCCCTGCTCGTCTTGGCGGGCCTTTGGGTACAGCCCTCATTGGTTGTTGCTGTCCGAACTGCAGCCTCTCGGGTGGCGACTTGGGTGCTGTCCTATGGGTCGCATAGCAGGTCCACATGCTCGGGGCCTTGGTTGAAAATCCTGTTGGTTTATGGGTCCTGATGCCAGGGTGCATCGCCAGCTGCATTACCCACTCTTGGTTGTTATTGGTGGCATAGGCAGGGTTTGGGGAGGTGTGCGTGGTGGTTCTGGTCCGCTGATTGTTATTGAAGGGGCAGGAACTGCTCTGGGTGGGGCAACGGGAGCCAGTTTCTTTGCTACAGACATCCTGGTGCATGCCAAACTACTAACTGCAGAAACTACAAAACCAGCCACACTGAGACAAGGAAAAGGGACATGCAACAATAGAAATTTTCGCTATTGCCAAAAACTCAACAAGTGGCAACATCAAATTGCACATCACCAAAAAGGGTTACTTTACAAGGCAAAATGTTGACTGCAAAAGTAACAATCTGATCTATGCCATTCAATGCAAAAAATGTGGCAAACAGTATGTGGGCAAGACGAAGATAACCTAAATACTAGGTTTAAAGCCCACTTTTACTGCATCAGCCGAGACCCACATGAGATGAAGGTTTCCCGCCATTTTAACTCACCAGGACATGACAGCCTAGATCTATGTCCTCCAGTTCTGCAATGTTTCATCGAATAATAATTTGTCCGTCAGTAAAACTAAAACCAGAATTCCAGTGGATTCAAAGGCTGCATAGCCAAATCCTTATGGGCCTAAATGCCATTGACAACGTTTATTAAATGCTCTGATGTCTATGTTGAATCGCCATTCTTTCGTCAAATCAGGACTAACTCGTCCATAAACCCCGTGGTTTGTAACTGACTGTGGAGCACCCAAGGATGGACAAGTCACACTGCCTAAAGAAACTCACAATAAGGACTACACTCTTCTAACTCAGTTCAATGTGTTCTACAATTGCCTCAGGAACAGGGCACTTCATGTGCTTGAATAATGATCCTGTGTGGGCACCATGTAAATTCAACTTTACATACGGCCTGGTGAGGTGTTTACCGAAACCGTGCATGCCACCTGGTAACTCCACCTTCATGCTGGTCAATTCTGAGAAGATATCGACTAGTAGCCTTTCTCTGAGACCCTCTCCCATTGGACCATGTAGGACACTGTTTGGCTAGCCTAAAAACACAACAGATATCTTAGGCAAACGCCCACACCATGTAGGACGGACAGTTCTTCACTTCCACTACTATAGGTCATTTCATCAAACTGGGAAAAGTGGACACTAATTTGGATACTTTGGGAACTAATCTAGGTTTCCCACACACAACATCCCGAGTAGCAGAGTGGCCCCTGCCGCCGCTGCAATAAACACAGAGTGCTAAGTGTTGCCCCTGCCACCTACACTCACCCTCTCCAACCCCACTTTCCACATTCCAAACACCCCTGATCAACCCCAGAAGTTGCTGAGAACAGACATGAACATTGATGACACATGACCATGACTGACCAATCAGGTGCGCCACTAGGCAGAGTGCAGTGTTTAACCACTACACGGTTGCCTTCCGAGGACATAGGACCTTTTCGTTTCACGCGGTGCCTCGCTGCATAATACCAGTTGGGGGTTGATAATCTGTCCCCATGAGGGGAAGTGGCTGTGGTTGTTGTTGCTGGTAGGTGTCTACTGCCAGCTGGTTGTGGCGGGCAGTTGTGGGCGGGTCAGTGTGGATTGCCACATGTGTTATGCAAATGCGGACATTTTCTGGCTTGAGCGGCTCTTGGAGCGGGCTGGGGAGCGGGCGCGGGCTTGAATGCGGGTCGTTGGATAGTACTCGGCAAGTGCTGGTGCTTCGTTGTGGGTTTGGTGTTAATGCACAATGTAGCTTGGGGTGCATGTTCAACATCTCCCTCAGGGTTGGTTGGTTGAGCAGCAAGGAAGGACAGTGACCCTACTGGTGAACTCACTTGTCATCAGTAGTTGGGGCGAGGCTGACGAAGATTGTTTTTCGTGGTTGGATGCTTCATCGGACTCGTGGTTGAGATGTTCCTTACTGTTCTTGCTATTAGGGGTAGATTCAAGAAATTGTGGTGTTATTTCAAATCTGACACTGTTGTTCTTTTGTGGGCTGTTGGTATGTTTTTTTGTGGTTTCGGTCTCATGTTGGTCATTGTTGTTCTCAAAGAAGGGCTCATTAGATCAGTCAAGGTTGAGTATGTGGTCAAGGGTGGTATCACATGTGGAGGTAGGAGTAGTCTGTGCACACAGGGGATGACTGTTGGTTGGGGCAGGGTTATAAAAGGGTTGGTGGATTGGGAGGGATTGAGTGTTGTACTGGATATGGAGGGCAGCTGCAGGCACTATTTCCGTGTAGATTGCACCTGAGTTGGTCGGGGTATGGTTTATGGGCTCATGTGGTATTGAAGCCAAAGTTAGTCAAAACACTGAATTTGATTTGTGATAATGTTGCCATTCTATGGTGATAAGTGTGGTTTGTGCTGTGTGGATAAGTTTTGGTTTTCTTTGATGGTCAAGGGGTTGGCTTTTATGGTTGTTAGGTTGTGAGTTTTATTGGTCGATTTGAGTGGCTGATGGGTTAATGACTGGTGCGCGATCTTAATTGGCAAAGTTTCCTATGGATGGGTCATATGAACTGGACTGTACTGACTCTGAGCTGGAATTGGCAAGAACAATATCGCTATGATAGTTCTCAATTATATTCCTTCAATTTAATGATCAGGTATGAAATCTCGATTGTTAATCACTTCTGTATTATAAGATGATTGGTCTAGTAGAATTTTAGTTATGTGTTAAAATTGCAATTCTTTTTTACATACTAAAAATGAAGAAAAATCTGTAAAATAATGTCATAACTTTTAGAAGCTATGGGGCCCTATTGCCCTATATCATGTTTTTGAAACGAGTAACAGTAATCGTTCTATACCAACTTCGTAGCCCCTTTACCTTCATCATTGTCCTGCCAACTCAGCAAAGGTTGGGTAACGGTCAGCGTTATTTCCCCCGAGGGAAATTGCACTGAGGTACAGTGCAAGAAAAACTAGAATAGTATATAATAAAATATTGTAAACTCGTTTGTATTGGCAAGAATATTATAGTGGAACTTGTAACGTTTGTATTGGCAAGAATATTATAGTGGAACTTGTAACGCTGATACGTGTGCTAAACGCCAGGCGGCGACATCGTTTAGTGGCATAGTTAGAGTATATGGAGAGTGGCAAAGTCCCCAGGCGTAGGGACCGCAGCCGGGCTGAGGCACGTCCTGCAGGTACACACAGGTACGACAAATGACGATGGAGACCTGTAAGGGTACGTTATGGATCGAAACATCTGGTTAAAAGATACTAAGGACAGCAGGCCTCGCCGGCAATATTAGTTTATATGATAACTAGAAATAGAATTAGTTTATATGAGTAAGAATGAGCAGTATGAGAGATAAGTAAGACTTCATTAAGTAATAGTGTAAATGAGCATAGCGACAACCCTTTTGGCTGTCGCTATATAAGCGGTATGAGACTTGAGATAGACGAGCAGACCAAGATAGAGTTCGAACAGAACACATGGAGCAATAGTCTTACATACGGATCACACGGGTAGTGTTAAGATGGTAGTAACCACAATGAACAGGTGATAGTAAGGATAGGGACAGCTTAGGCTTAGCCTTACGGACTGCGTGCTGGAAGTGACGGAGATCCTACCGATGGTCTCCGTTACCGGTAGACGAGAGGTGACTCTCTCAACAGTGTAAGAGCATATATACCTTTCGAAAGGGGAAGCTTGACCAAAGCTATACCTGGTTGGATTGTTACTGATGTGTTTGAATTGTGAAATGAAAGGAAAGAACTGTATGGATGGAGAACTGAATACTTGTACCTTCGGAATATTATTATGAATGTAATAAACTGACCTCTTGCCAAGCGCGTGTTCTTTGGATAGGATTGAGCCCCTTTACTTAGAATCTCTACCACTAAGAACTGAATCATGATCCAGGATAACATCAATCTGGAGAGAGCTAGCTATTTCAACGGATAATCACTAAGAACTCCCCATTATCTTAGTATAACACTTTTATTAACACCTTCAAGCAAACGAAAGACCCACGATAAACGATATAATATCACGCAGTCGAATAATGAATAAACGAATCAGTACGGGATATGAACAAGTACGAACTTTAATAGTGATACCCCCCAATAAATAAACGAACATTAAATATAACCACCCAGCTCAAAATGATGAAAATAATGGTGCTAGCTGGCATGGGAACTACGTAAACAACTCCTAAACCACACCAATATTGTCATATATAATCAAAAAAACAACAAAAAATGGATTTATTTACCAGCAAATTCTCCAAAATGTTGTTTTCAGTGCCATGTGGTGTTCTCTATGATCTAATTTAGTTAGGAAAGGCAGATGGTGCAGCTGCGGTAGTCTCTACTATACTTTTTTTTAAATTCACAATTCTATGCGTATTTCATGCATTTTAGTACATAGATGCATCAAAATATCAAAAATGATGCATGAATTGAACGAAATAATAAGTTAAATCTTTTTAAATCATAATCTGATGCGCTGAATCAGCGGAAACAAGGATAGATTCTATATGAATTCTCTGGCAGAGAAGACACATTCAACGCATGTATTCAATGGCGGTGCCCCAAGCCGAAGGGAAATAAAGAAATTGCTTTTTTTTTCTTCATATTTTCGAGTATCACGGGGTATTTGGTATAGAATAAAACAAGAACAAACCTCGGGGGCACTCTGCAATGATTATTTCCCCACGTCTCATCTGGTTTTAATGGTCTTAGGCAAATCCCTCGACCATCAAAATCGGCTTCGACATCAGGGAAATAATTATTGCTTCATGCCCCCTCAGTCCATTCTGTGTATGTACAGGTCCTTCTTACTTTTTTTAATGCTTGACATGTAAGAGGGCAACAAAATCTTAAAATAAGTCCCTGACCATGTTTCCATGGCAGACATGCCCTGATTCGTTTCTATTGCGGAGGTATTATGCTACACACCATGAGCTGCAATATAACATTGCACAGAGAAATTGCACATATTAACATCAATATTCTTTGTGTTAGTTATTTTTGAATCTGTAGGAATTAAACAGATGATATTTTACTATTCCCCCTAGAAAGAGTTACGTCAACTAAATAACTTAAATTATACAGACAGAATAATGTAAGGTACATGGTAGAGCCAGGTTTTTAGACTGTGTCAGTCATACAGGTTCAGAAGAGGTCAGGCGAAACGACTGTACTATTTTTCATAGAAGCCATACACTTTCCACAGCTCTCCACACCTGCGCTTCCTATACGCAAATACAGAAAGAGTACCAATAAAGGATCTTAGGTGAGTGAAATACTTCTTGTGTTAGATGATATGATATTAACAGAAACATTTATAACGTAATGATCCCATCAATGGTGCAGGTGATATCAGACCATAACCTACTGGGAAGAAATTTAAAAGGGAGGTGGACTTCTATGTTTGTCTATACAAGGAATGTATTATACACATATTTCCGAGGTGTGGCTTTCATCTGGATCTTATTGAGAACAAACCTTGTTATACCACCTGTGATTACTGGTTGCAATCAAATCTCTAATCTAACACTGGACAACTGATATACCTAACTAATTATTATCTCTTATACAATCTTGAAGAACTTTACAATTCAAAACATTTTGATTAACAACTCATAATCCACTAATAGATATGAACTGTCATACAATCCTGGAGTTTGGTTTGATGTAGTAATCCAAACTTTAAGTGGATTTAGAACATTTAGAATCCTTACAACTGAACATTATTTTTTCTCTTCTCTCTTGTTTAGAGTTTTAGGTGAAATAGATAACTTGGATCCAAAAGAAAAACAGGATATGAGGTGAATGTCACAGGCAGGTATTTAGACCATGTCAATTATACAGCTTCAGAACAGGTTAGACCAAACATGTCCTATTTATCAAAGGAGCCGTATGTTTTTTTACTCATCTCTCCAGTATTAGATTTACCTGTAACATATACATAATTATACAGACAGAATACCAAGGAAGTTTCTGGGTGTATGTCAAATTCAGGATAGGAATAGGGAAAGAGGTGTATCTTGTCAGTATGTCAGTAAATGATGGTGAAAATATTTGTGTGAAGATTCTATCTATTATTATAATGCCCTTTTGCTTCAGGGTTTCAAAAGCTAGTTTTGATATCAAATCAGGGTTTTAGCTGTAAAAGCTGGATGGGAAATTATCGTAACCTTTGGTATTTTAGGGAGTCTGTCTTCATATTATTGACAGGTTTCTTCTTTGGCCCAAGAGAGCCATTTTTGAAAACTGTTAATTCTGTTAAATATCTTTTGAAAACATGTGACATAGTGTAACATGAGGTGAACTGACAAATTTAAAGTTTTGATACAGTTTGTAAAAGAGACTGTACTTAGGTTGATAGCTCAGACATGGTACAGTTATAGTGAAACAGCAAAGGCAGATGAGAGAGTCACTGAAATGTGTATGTCTGGAAGGTAGTCTCACCTACCTGTAATAGTACTGTGCCAGGGAGAATAATCAATATGATTGGGCATATATAAATGCAGGTTATAGGGAGTTAGATGGGAGATAGAAACTAAGGAGCAACTAATGAGCTCTTCATCACGGGAGCTAGGTTGACTCGACTCAGTTGGTGCTGGTGGCATTCCTTAGTGACAAGACTTTAGGTAGAAACATTGCTTGTGTGTAGTATACTGTGGGACTACCTTAGCAATAAGGGATGCCTGTACAGTGATACACTCCTCAACTGCGGTGAACCATCTTAGATGTACTGCAAATGCTAGAGTTGGATTATACCTTGTTGCAAAGACCTGTATCTCCATACATTTCCTTGGATTTCTAATAAATTTTGAACCTCTGCAGAGCGAGTGTCCTTTTTTGGACTTGAACAACCTAGATGAACTATGCGTTAAAACACATTAAAGACGCATTCAATTGTGAAATTAAAGGGGAAAAATTGGATTGAGACCACCACTGCCCCACAGTCTGGCTTTTCTTGAGGAAATTAGGCAAATATGGCAGTGATACGTTTTGGAGCGTGCGAGGGGTAAATAAATGCATTTGTTTTCTTTTTATTGATCAAATAAGATAATTTTGGCGTAGTTTATGCATTGTTTACGTGGTTTCCACTCCAGCCAACAACGTTATTGCCCTATGGAGATTTGCGGGGCAGTAGTTTTTTATTATTGCACAGTGTGCAATAATGCCCTCAGTTATTGCACCTTTGTTCGTGGGGCAGGACAATGATGAAGGTATAGGCGCTACAAAGTTGGTATATAATAAAATATCTACCACTTGGCTTACAGAATGATTACATGCAGTAATATCTTTGTGTTTATCAAGTCTCCATCATAAACTTAAATACACAACACTCGTGCTCAAGACAATCCTTTCAAAGTTGAAAATGCAGAATTTGGGGAAACACAAGCAACAGGGGAGACCACATTTACTCGCAGATATCATACCTGAATAAGCATGTTATTCTGTCTATAAACATGATCTTTACCCTTTACCTTATACTTCTAACATGTCTCCTTCTATCCAAGTGACAATGATAATATTGGAACAGGTATAAATCATACATTTAAGTGGCTACTAAACTGCTTAAGTTGATCATTGATATGTTTTGTATTTGTTGTTAATTAATATGTCTTTTTTATTTTTTGTCATTCATTAAAGTTTGCTTGGGAAAATAAAAATCTAAAAAATCTGGCACCAGATCAGCCCACTTTGTGTCCCAAAGGAACTGAAAAAATGTCATATTTAGATTCACTTTTTTGAAATGTTCCATGCTAACAATATGCATCACTCTGTAATACCCTTTAAGTTTGTCCCTGTGGGTCCTTATTTCAAAGGCATGTATAAATTATGTGGCAAAGGTAAACTTGACTGCCAAGTAGCTCAACCGTATCTGCTGCATGAAACATGCTATTTTAGTACTTTTCAAGTCAGACAACATCAATACTGCAGAAGGAAGTCACGTTTTGGTATAAGTGGCAGAAGCAGACATTTATATAGATAAACCCTCTCATAATACACGTCTCTTAGACAACCGATGGTGAGTGAACACCTTAGCATACTTCTCTTGCTGTATGTTACTTTTATAATGAACATTTAAGATTATACAATTGATAGGATTTCAATTATGTAGTAAAATCTACATGTCTTAACACAACATTTTATCCTTACAGCCTTTCCTGCACTACATTCATTCCATACTTGAATTTATAGCGGTATGTAGGTAATATCCCCACAAATGGGTATATGTGTCTCACCACACAGAACGGATGCTCCAGGCGGGAATTAAGCATTACAGAGCATGTTTTAAGCTTTCAAATGATACAAAGCACATCAGAATTGCATAATTTTCAAGGAAGTTACAGGCTATTGACTACAGGCCTGTCGGTCTTCCTGAAAATGGCAAAAAGCCAGGATATTGAATATTTATCTAAATATTTAGTAATGAAATAAAATTTTGGCCATAAATTAACAAAGAGTCATAAAAGCTATTATGCTTATAACTTTTGTTCTACAAAAGATTATCTCTTTTAGTTTGGAGTGGTAATACAATCAAGTCATGTTCTTCCAAATGGGTTACAATTTTTGACAAAATTGACAAAATTTGGTTGTTTCCATGGTAACCATACATCTGATGTTTTGTAATATTTGGGGGTGAAACATTCCATTTACATTCCAAATAGAATGTTTTTTCGGACAAAATGGAATGTTTAGAGTGTTTAGGACATTTGTATGCCTATTTTTCACAAATCTACCCATATCTCCTTTAATATTAGCCTTAGAGCTTAAGATTATAACCCCCTCGGAGCATCCTTTCTGTGTGTTGGGTCACAACTATAATGGATGTAAATTGGACAATCTGATGACTGTCTCTTGCAGACCCTGATTAAAAAAACAACATATGTTAAGGTTAATCTAACATCATAGAAGGTTAAAAGAACAGTTTTACATCATACATAGTTTGACATCATACATAGTACATTTACCGCAAAAATTGCTGTACTTTTGCTGTAAATTTACAGTAGTTACTTCTTACAGTGTATAGTTTGGAGTTGTTTATCACCAGTTTATCATTTTTCAAAATACAGTTTTAAAAGGTGAAACCCATTTCTTGGTGTAATAATTATTTCCATAAGGCTCTTACACAGATGGTAAATTGACATCTAATCTTTGAGAAATTCTCAGGTGAGTTTCAGGATGCATTAATGTTCACAAAACTTTCTGAAAGGTTTTTGTGTTGGCACCAGGTAACTATGGCAACAAAATATGAAACATCTGAATGAATCATAACTAGATATACACATACAGATATATAGAAACAGTGAGCGAGAACTAGGGCATGAAAGGATATGTTAAGTATACAGTTGGCCATAACAGTTCTATGCTCTAATTTGTAAGAGAACGCAGTCAGTTAGACCAAAAAAAGTTACTGCTCCCATACAAAGTTAGGATGAGTATAATAATACTTTCACATCTCTGATATATATCTCGTGTAGGAGAACTGGTTTATGCTTATAGTTTCCCGATGTATGATGTCAATGGTAGCTGTTAATGGCCCTTATATTATTGTGATGTTCTCAGGAAAAGGAGCCGGGACAAGCAGGTGGCTCTTCCACAGTTTTCCTGCTTTTGAAGTCCGTGCTCATGACGGACCTCAACTTGGTCGCGCTCAGTATCTCGAAACCACAAATAGGATGAGCTGCATGGACACTTATCCGGGTCCACTGTAAGGTCACAAGGGACAACTAGAGGGAGCAGTCTTGGAGTTCTCATAAATGTGCCCCACACACGGGGGCTGACGGTGGTTTGGATACGGGTCAAGGGGCTCATGCGCCATTGGGCGTTCTTCAGTCCAGCGAGGGCTGGCACTACTGTTTGGCTCACGCCAGGGTTCTCGATCTCATGCCGGGCCTCTAATAGTCTCATGTAACTCACCACTCTAGACGGATGATGGGAATGATGCCCAAAAAATTAAAAGGGTGTTAGGTTGTAGGCCGATCCCCCATGTTCCATCCCTATTGCCCGCTCCCCTCTTAACTTGTATCTTCGGTCAGCTCATACTCATTCTTGGACGTCTGAGTTTTACAATTCACGTATTTGTGATATAGTTCATACAATTCGATTACACATTTTCCATTTTATTTTTTGACTTCTCATGACAACATCTAACTGGATTACTCTTTATATTTTGGCAACAAGGGCTCGTTTTAAAATAATAAATTGATTCCTATAATTCATCACACCCTCCAAAACCTTCTAGAAAAGGCCGGAGCTCACGTCGGAATTAACATCAACAAATACTCCCTAATGTGGATTCATAAGTTGGACTACAACAATTTTGAATAAAGTGCAATCATATAACAATCCTACCCTCTTTAAAGGGGCGGGTGGAGGTGTGACCCTCTCTCCCACCCTGTCAACTTTTGAGGACCCCTGGGGTCTGTCCAACTGCTCAGATTATTTTTGTCTTCGTTCTTCGTTCTTCTCAGGGCTCGTCCCCCTGGTATCTCGGACATCCCGATTGATTTCAGCCTCTCCAGATTTAACAGGCCCTGAACTTTTTACTCTACTCATCGGCCCTACTCCATGATTCAGCGTCTCTGATGTTATATGCGATTGTCCATTCTTTCCCTCCCCCTCATGGACAAGAGTTAATGTCTGGCCTAACATGCGGTAACAGTTCACCAATCCTGCCATCTCACCGTGTAAAGCCCGGTCGTGATCAACAGTCCCTGTAGCCCTCACACAGTAGCTGCACGGGTTTGCACCCATTCAAGCAAGAGGTCAGTTTTGACCCTCTTGCCACCACCCAGGGACTTAGTAGGCCGCAATACGGGCCCCTGCCTGTTCAACCAAGGGGGATTATTCGTGATCCTCATGTTGATGTTTTCTGCATGGCTCAACCAGTTGTGTAGTGGGCTCCTGCCCGCCTGACCAGGGGATTTGGTCCTGACCCTCCTGTCAACATTTTCTTCACCGCTCAATCAGCCGTGTTGAGCATTTTCCATGCTGACCGCATCCCCCACATCTGTACCATGTTCCCAGCACCCTACTCCGGATACAGTGGCAGCCTCATGCAGCTGGTCTACCCTGTCGATGACAGTACGGGGTGAAGAGGGTCCTTCCAGACAGACAAGTGACCCTCTCCAAAGTGATAGTCCATTTAGCAAGGGGATACGTCCCCATAGCAGGCCACAGCCAGTGGTCAGTGACCTTACAGCATGTCTCCACCACCAAGGAGTACTGAGGGTCGCAGCCTGCTGCCATGGGGCTGCAGCCTTATAGGAAAGGGGTGGAGACACAAACTTGATGTCCCTAAAGGACCCCATTAATTAATTAAGTAATCAATTAATTAGACTTAATGAGGTAATTAGGGTATGTTATATATACAAACTTAAAAGAGAAGTGCCATTTTATCACTCATCTCAATAATAAACTGATATAGTCTTATTTCTGGGTTCTCTAATGTGGTTGTAATAGGGTTTTAGCAGGCTGCTGCCAGTCCTGGCACATAGGGGGTATGGATACACCTTTCATTAACTCCCACTCTTATGAGAATGATGAAAAAGGATGAATGAGAATGATGAATTATGTACATCAACATACCGTACCGAGGCATAATCTCGATATATAATGATATACACGATACCACTTTTACCATGCAGTCCTACCAAGAAAGAGCCATGACATGCTCAAAGAAGAGGCCATGGATTAAAAGACAAGTCCCCCCAGGAGGCAGATGAGAAGTTCAATTGTTGAGGCTCTTCAGGTGACGGCGACACTATATAACCTTCTCGCAGAAAACACACAGCTGGACTTGGAGCAAATGTGTGTGTGTGGGAAAGATCAGAAGAGTCTGTGTGGGAATCTATTTACTGATGGACTAATGATGATTATGTTAATCCATTTATCATATAACTTTTTGTAGAATGTAGGAGTGCAAAGTAAGTCTATATATATTTATGTAATAAAGTTCCTCGGCCAAGACAACCACTTGTTCAGCCGGCTCGTCCCAGGCAGGGCCAACATGAGGTGTCAGAATAAAACAGCTGTTCCGTAAGGAAGGTCCAGAAGAGGACTCATGCAACCAAGTTGCACGTGTCCCACCCGACACAAGCCATTGGGGGCTTCCACATGCCATGACCCCTGGATGACCCCCGGAAAGCTGGCCCCTTCCTGCCATCCTGACGACCATTTGTCCTCCTCTCCTTACTTAAGAAACAAATTGGGTTTTTACTTTTATTTACTTTGTGGTCCCATATGTCATCCATCGTACACACTCCTTGCCAGGGTACCTCCAGACACTGACCCAGCAGTGCACCTCCTGCTGCAAGTTCGTTCCACCCTGGCTCGTGCAACACTTAACCCGCGGTTTCTCCCCCTCATGATGGCACGAGACAACTCTGTCGGACCTGGAAGTTACGAAGAAAGTCTCCTAAGAAGGCTACATCAAAGGTCTGATGAACAGCAGTCAGAGGGTGAGGGCCAATCCATAGATCAACAGTACTCTTTGGTCCAACTGCTCACCATGTAGAGGAAAGCGATGCAAATCCAAATGCCAAGTCCTTTGATCATCCCCTTGACCCATTTTTAAATCCTGAACTTCCATGTATAATCCTTCTTTTAGTTTATAGGAGAAACAGATTGGTATGTCTGTTCTTGCCAGCACTACCACACCAAGTGACAGTTGTCACTTAGAAGTTGCCAACAGTAACCTGCGTGACAACCACTGAATGTCTAGCAACAGGGTTGTGACATCATCAAAAGGTGATGTGACTCAGGTAAACTAGTGTACTCAGAGACAGAGGAGAGTTATGTCTCCAAGGTAACTTCATGAAGTGGAGTTAGTGAGTTGAATGAAATTTATTGTTGGTATTTACTGGTTTCGCCTTAAATGGCTCATCAGGTGCGAGCTTTAGACGAATTCATCACTCACCTAAATTCTCAACACCCCACAATAAAATTCACTATTGAAACTTCCACTCAGGAAGTCAACTTTTTGGATCTCACTATTAGAAAGGCTCCAGAAGGCTCCCTTTCCACTACACTCTGCTGTAAACCTACTGACAGCCACAACTACCTTTTATACTCTTCTGAACATCCGAGACATATACTCCGAGGAATCCCTTATTCTCAATTCTTCCGTTTAAAACGAATCTGCACTTTTGAGACAGATTTCTTCAAAAATTCTCTGATGCTTAGCACTCATTTCATATGACGAGGCTACCCAAAACACCTTATTCAAGAATCGTTTACAAGGGCATCCAATGTAGATAGAGATTCCCTGCTGGGGAAAGACCACCTACTTGGTTCCTTACCCAAAACAAAGAAGAATGATGTTTTTTACTGCATCACCACTCATAACCCTAAGAACCAGCCCATAGCAGAAATCATACGGGAAAACTGGCCATTACTGGGCCGATCAAAAACTACCCGTAATATTCTCGACTCCAAAATTATATTTGGACTTCGCCGCAATAAAAACTTAGGAGATTCCCTGGTCAGAGCGTCAACTCGAGACCCGACCAGGAAGACGGGACTTAGTGGTCACCCGTGCAACCGACCTACCAAATGCCGTTATTGTCCTTTGATAAATAAGTCAAAAAAGGTCAAATCACAATGGGATGACTCCACTCATACCCCTCTTTATAATGTGAACTGTCAGAGTAGCAATTTGATCTATCTCATCACATGTAAAGAATGTGGCATCCATTATGTTGGCCAAACCAAGAACCATTTACTTACGAAATTCCAAGGCCATTTCAATGACATAAATCACAACCTCGACACAACAGTGGCCAGACACTTCAACAGCTGCCCACCTGAAAATCCGGGTCTCACTCGAGGCCTCAACATTTCGGTCTTATCTTTTATAAAGGCCCCACCTGACTCTGTGACCGCTCAGTTGGAGCGAGACAGGGAAGAAAAGCGCTGGATGCAAAGACTCTCATCCATCGTACCCAAGGGTCTGAATTTAATGGACTAATCCATGTCTCCGCCATATTGTTTCACCCTGTTAAAAAAAAAAAAAAAAAAAAAACTTCTTTTAGTTTATAATGAAGAAACAATTGATGTTTTTTAGTCTCTTCATGTCCTACTTTGCCGCCCGATCCACAGCTGTCCTACTCATGCTGTTCAACCTATTTCTGTGGCTGCACTTGTGGAGATCCTCCCTTCCCGTGTTGGAAGGTCCATCAACGCGTCCCTTGGTGCAGTGAGATTAGCATCTCCTCCAACCCATGCACATCACATCCCTTTGTTAGTGTTCACTGTGTTGTGTTCCTTGATCAAGCTATCCTGGTTTGGCAAATCAGCTGGAGGTGGCCCAAGTAGAGCAGAGGTGGCAATCCATCTGTGAGCGTATTCATCTCAACGCCCTGCTCCTGCCCGAATAGGCATGCCATTGCTGTGGCAGCCAATGCCATCCGGTCTTCGGACAGCCTGTCTATGCTGGGAGGAGGCCAGGTGAGTCAGACTGTTTCGGTCCGCTGGCTTGTCCAGTGTCAGATGGCTGGACTGAGCAAGGGAAACCGTCCATGCAGCAGCCACTCCCTCACCTGTTTTCTCCAGGTCTCAAGGGTCCCTGGTGACCCAGTGCACTAAGATAGTTAGAAAAACACCTTGTGCATGCAACTTACAGTAGTGTATAGATAAGATAAAGAGATGGTCACCAGATTGTGAGGGACATATTTTAAAAGGGATTCGAAATTACATAAATTACTTTATCATATAGTTTGTTTATGGTTAGCGCTTCTGGAAGGCATCATAAACCTGTTCGGTTGTGGCACACAGACCAGGTCTACCAGCAGCAGCACTACCTGGAAGAAAATAAATAACTTACGATAATATGGATGATGACAGTTAGTTAGACACAGAGTTAGCCGATATATGTTTGGATCAATTTGAGTCTTAAGGATTTGGGGGTTTGGTCAGCTACGAATAGCATCTGGTGACATCTGGTGACTAAAGGAAGAACTAACACTGTTTGTGAAGCTGTACAGAGATAGGCAGACTTTATTGCAGAAGCTTACCTTTGGGGCAATGACTGACTATTGTACATAGGAGTAGAACATCTTACTGATACACTGGCGATTGTGACGCAAATGTTATCCACAATGAACTAACTCTCAACCAAGTGTTGTCTGCATTTTGGATATGAATGCCCAGCTCATGAACTAGTTCTACCATTTAGCTAGCTGGGATGATAATGATTAAATAACGATGTACATGAAGACGAAGTGACTCCAGTTCCCCATTTGCACAATCAACACCCTAAACAAACACTAGCGTTCACCAGCACAGAATCTACATTGGCTGGCAAACTGAATTGATCTCCTGTCATCAGAGCCTTCCCTGCCCTACTAGTGTACAGGGAGTTGGGCATACATGCAGCTGCCCCCTATTTTTCTGTGGCAGGTGTTAACACGAACCGGCGGGTTCAGCGTTCTCAGCTGTCCCTCAGCTGCGGGGACCAGAAACAAGTTGGATGCATACCCTCTTGCTAGTTCGTCCTTGACCTGTGATCAAGCAGGGTCCGAAGCTGCAGCCACATGAAGGTTTTGAGTCGAGCTCCAGGCATCCACTTTGGTAGCCTGATTGAGGCACCTGTAGTCTATACAGAATCTCGTGCCCCCATCTTTCTTCTTCACCAGGACGTTTGGGCTGCTCCATGCACTTCAACTTTCTTGTATTATCCCTAAGCTGAGCATATTATCTCCCAAGAAACACCTTTCCTCCTCTCAGGAAGACACTGGGTATTGTTGTACCCGTTGTTTCACGGACATTTGGTCTCCCGTGCTGATCTTATGCTGGACTAAACTCATGATCCCCAAATCATGTTCTGATGTAGAAAACATGTTCACACAACTGTTTATCGGTTCTTCCAGCCCCCACATTTCATCCGGTGCTGAGTTTATTCAGCACACCGCTGCCCAAGTCTGATGTTCTCAGGAAAAGGAGCCAGGTGGCTCTTCCATGGTTTTCCTGCTTTTAATATCGGATCTCAACCTAGCCAGTTTTTCTCTGTATCTCGAAAGCATGAGCAGGATGAGTTACAAGAACACTTCTCCAGGTCTGCTGCAAGGTTGCAAAACATGACTCGAGCGAGCGGTCGTGGAGTTCTCAGAAATGTGCCCTGTGCATGGAGGCTGACGGTGGTAGGGATACGGTTCTTGGGGCTTGGCACCTCTGGGGCTGGGAGGGGTCTTCGGTCCCAGAGGGATCAGGTAGCGAGGGCTGGCACTACTGTTTGGCTCGCGCCAGGGTTCATAATCTCATGCTGGGCCTCTAAAAGTCTCGTGCAACCGACCATTCTAGATGCAGGATGGGGATGATGCACAAAAAATTAAAGAGTCAAATAGTTATCAAAGTAATTGATGAATGATAAAAAAAGTGTAGGACCAAAAATTGAACCCTGAGCCTTGTCCCCAGTGCAACCAAAACTTGACAATTTGATTTGATTGTAAACAAAATACTTTATGAATATAGGACATATTACACTTCACATTTGGTCAGGTCAGGTACAAATGCGAACCAATAAAGACCATATATAATTGGGCCATTCAAATCCAAACACGGACACTTGCTTTGCAGAGGTTTATTTTATGTAATCAATATACCCAAGTCTAAAAACTAAGCTCGGAGAGAGGGGTGCTGCCACCTGGTGTCAATCCAAGTCTGACATTCATCACCACAAGGGACACCAGACTTCCCTCACTCCCTAGCTGGTCACCTGTGGAATTGGACATGAGGATGGCCTCTGTGGCCTGTAACACATGTTTTAGGAAGCATCCACGTCCAGTAAATTCTAGGTGTGCCGACTTTAAAGCTGCGCACGATGACTGTATCACGCACGGGATATCTACTGACAATTATGTTTTGATTTTTAAGTTTGTTTTATCAAATCCAACATAAGTAGGACATATGTGTTGTCATTCACAATACGATCCAGCAATACTGGGCATAGTATGCCGTACACTATCCCAGGAGTTTACTATGCACAGTCTATATGTTTCCTCATGGCTAAAGGGCCGTACCCACTAGGCGATTTACCGTCGGCCGACTCCTATGACCGTCGGCCGTTGGCGTCGGCGTCGTCGTCGGCGTAATATTATTAAACTTGTTTGATATGAATCGGTGCTGCCGTCGGCGTCGGCGTCGGCGTCAACGGCCGATTATGTGTGGGTATAGGCACCAGAGAAGGCAGACGCCGACGCCGACGCCGACGGCAGCACCAACGCCGACGCCGATTCAGCAAAACGTCCCCTAGTGGGTATGGGGCTTTAGTCTGCCAATGTTAGTCCTATGCCTCTCAAGGTATTGGTAGTTTAACATATGGTCATCAGATGACACCACCAAAACCAAGTTAGGTTATCCACCCAGCTCATGAAGCTAACGGTTCCTCCAAGTTCCAATTCATTTTTTGCTCTCCCCTTTCGGGTTGGTCTGGTTCTTTATATTCTAACCATTATCAATTTTATGCATACCTGTATACCCCACTACAGTGCTGCCGCCAGTAGGTGAGACTGCCTTCTAGACATTGGCTTTATGACTGTCTAATCTCTCTTTGACACTGCCTTTAACCATCAATAGGTCTTTACTGTTATTTAGACACTTTTCTTCACTTTGTTGAAGTTTTATTCTTATTCATCACAGTTTGGTGATCACTCTCCTTTATCATATTTACGCAGCCTTTACTGTAAACATTCAACTTCTAGTAATAATTAGAGTCTTAGAATTAAAGTCTTGCACAAAGGTAGAAAGTAATTCATTCTCTTTGTGCATATAACCAATTGCATAAAAATGGAATGAAGAGAATGTCACCAGTTGTACATAAGGGAATAACAGAAAATATTCCAAATTATATAAATTACCATATCACATAGTATAGATATAGCATGAACTACAGGTAGGTGTAAATATACCTGTCGGGCAATAGCAGACAGGATGCACCTCCCAGCGAGCATCAATGTTCGGAGAAAATCAATACCAGACTGCTATATACTGGGTAGCGCCTATGGGTAAGGTGGAGAACACTATTTACCGTTTGGACAATACTGGTCAACAGATCGAGGGGTTTGGATAGCTATATAATGAAAGGGACATCTGGTGACTACTAGAAGAACCACTGTGTTGGTTGCTGGATGTGAGACTGGGCGGACTCTCAGGAGAAAGCTTACTCTCCATCAGGTTGGAATTGTGAACTTAGGAATCTTAAAATCATCTCACCGGCTAATGTACGCATCAACATGATCCATGAAATAAACCTGACTTACAGCCAAGCGGTGTTCACGTTGTGGAACTGAACGCCCATTTCATGAACTTATCTGCCACTTGACTAGCATTTAAAGGAGAAGTGATAAAGGCAAACTCATCGAACATCGTAAGAACAGTTCCCCAATTATTAATCAACCATACAACAACAACTAGCGTTCAGTCTTAGCTATTTGTGTCTTGCCAATTATCATCATTATTCCAGCTTTCATATTCAAAGATTTTGCTATTTGTTTATTCTAGAGTCAAGATGGATTCTGTTGGATACCTTGAGGTACTCCCAGAGGAAAGGCAAAATACTGAGGAAAGATATGGTTCTGGCAAAGTTTATGTGATTCCACATGTCTATTCTGAGATTCCTAATGTAGATTATGAAGCCTTAAATACACAGGAAATAAACCCTGACCAAACCTTACCGTCAGACCCTGAGGCAAAGCCATCACTTTCAGTAGAAAAAGAGCCAGTATCTTACTGCGGGAAGTCTCCCCGTTTCTGGTGTTTACTGACTGCAGTTCTGGCATCAGTCATCATCACACTGCTGGTCATACTTTTAACAGGTATTGTTTCCAATGATCTAGAAATCATTTCTTTCATCATTTTATTATTTTATAATGGTTTGAATGCAGCAATGTCAATCTTATGAGTGCTTGGATTTACTTCAGCTATTAAAACAATGATCCAAATATTTTTTAAGTTGCAATCTGTTTTAATCTATGAGCTGACTAGTACTGTTACCTATGTGGTGCATACCTTCACATCAAGTATTATACTATGGCCTTCAACTGATCTCACCCCCTTCTCCCCTCCCGAACACCTACTCTGGTGCACCAAATAATCCCTCTTCCACCCAGTCCAACCACTGCTGAATTGACACCATATATTTTGCCCACAGGCTTTTTGCCTTTAGGCTTGATGCCAGCCTATCCACTGTTCAATAAACCCCTTCACTTTAATTGTCCCAGCTTTTCTTGGCCCACACTGGCCATAGAGAACCATCGCTAGCCACCCTTCTCAATCCAAGGCCGGTTGTATATGTAAAGGTAAATATCGGTGTTTTGGGTGATTTAAAAGAAAAATGTGACAAAACTTGTATATCCACACTTTACAAATAATATGCCACCATATCAACTTCAGAGATAGGGGCATCTTTAAAATATAACTTTTTGGTATAGCAGGCTATGGGAAAATGTAGATGTAAATAACCATTTTTACTTTAAATGCTCAAAATGTGTCGGTATGACCCCAAAGAGTATTTCAGGCCACAATGGAAAATTTTATTTCTAAAAATATGGAGAAATGATAATAAGAATTGCCTAATCAACCACATATGACTACTTATCCTACATTTTTTCATTCACAAAATCACATTCATCATTCCTAAGTACTCCATTAAATATTTCTGAAATTTCAAGGATATCCTGCAATAGAAATAAAACCATACTAGGTGGTACTGCTGTAGTCAGCCATATTTACCTTTGAAATATGCTAGCATAATTATAGTGATTTAAGTCACATTTAGAATTTAGAGTACAAAGTCAGAGTCAGAATCTAACCCCCCAAAGTAAAAAACAATTGTTACTCCAGTGAATTTTGTGAAATTTCCTCTGCAATGATATTTCATCTTTATATCATCTGAAAGCATGTTGGGATCTTCTGATACTAAGGAACTTCTCAAGAGGTTACTCTAACAATAGTTGGATAAAAAAGACTAAGATATATAATGCAATTCTTCACACATTGCCCAACAATTTTAATGTAACATATTCAGAGGACAAAGTTATCATTGCAATAGATGGTTAAGACTGATATACTATTTTTGTAAGATACAATATTTTCTTTTAGAGGTTGTCATGCTAACAAATCATTGTTTAATTACAGTGATCCTGTTATTCACACTTGGTCCTCCAAACTCTAGATCTGCAGAGGCATCAACTACCCAAACCGTCTCAGAAAGTACAGGTAACTTTACCAAGTTTGCAATTTTAATTTCTTGTGTAAAAGGTGTTCCCATATGAGTTATAGCGATGAGTTTTCTTAGAACAAGCATCTGAATTCATCTCATGAATGACATGTGTGACATGTGTTGTGTCTTCAAGCAGCTGATCTAAATATCGTTAGTTGTTTTACTATATTTTATGCATCTGCAGGTAAAAAATGGAACATGTTCTATTAGAGAAAACCTGAAATGGCACCTATTGCTTGAAAATGGGAGAAGATACACAGGAACCCCAACAGTTCAAACCTGTGTATTATTGTTTTTTGACAAAAAAAAAAGGTTGTGTTGACATGCCATGCAATTTTCTGTTTTCTACATTTTTCAATATAATGACACTAACGTTAAATCTAAAGTATAAGTATGACCACCGAGGTCTCTTGGGACCTTATTGATACCAGGGGTCTGCCCCTGAGCTATCCTAATGAGTATGTACACAGCCCTAATCATAGTCTACATCTTAGTATTTATTCCCTGACTGCTAGAATTAGTAGAACATGTTGAGAATGTTAATACTTTATACTCCTGTTAAAAGTTCAAACTATACTTTCATAATTTCACTCCAAATTCTTTCCTGATTTGTAGCAACACATAACACATAACCAGACTTTTTTTTGGAGATTATCCTTTTATGGTAATAAGATGTAAGATTCTGAACATTATTATCCTTGTCTTCTTCTCAAATGTATCATTATCATTTTCAATTAACCATCAGTTATAGTTGAAGAAATTTCCAAAAATCGTTCACTTAGTTTTGAAACTAAAAACAATTCTAAAAGATAACTGATAGTCATACAATTCATTTTGGATCGTTGGTTTCATACAATGTTCTTATTTAAGATATGTATATTTGGTTTACTTTGTTTGATATATAACCTTATAAATCTTATCACATATAATATAAGTTATTCAAATAGCATTCCAAAACTATTAGATCAATAAAAAGACATACATCTTCCCAAATATCACTTGAGTTATTCCATTGACAAAACATATTGTCAGGTAGGACTATACATATTTCTTTTATATATATTTTCACACTGGGTAATCTTAGATTCTCATCAAGTTAAATCTCAGTCAAGAGGGGGGATCGGTCTTTTTATGGCTGAAAACAAATAGTCCTCTTTTTATTAAGAGGAGGTCAGGGTGGTGGAATTCTCAAACATATTTCTATTTTTCTATCACTCTATGTGTAACAGAAAATTGCATTGTAGAATCGTGAAATTATTCACCTTGAGGAAAACTGGTGGACATTAGATGTACATGTCACTTTTGATTTTAGTATCAATAAAACTTCTTTTGTATGAAGATAGTTTTGAATCATTTTTTTCACAAATCATGTTTTAGTTTATTCATTGTTGCCATAATTTAACTTCACATGAGCTAATTGAAGTAGTAATCTCATTATCAAGCTATTGACACTATGTAGAATTGAAAGCAGTTTTTTTAAATGATAAGGAGAATTGCAAATAATTTATTCATTTCTATGAAATTGATTTCAATAAAGGTGAACAGAATTCCTAAGGTGTTGGAAGATGAGACGTTCTAAAATTGTTTATCAAATAAAGAATTTTCTCCATGATTTCAGCAATATCACCTGTGGCCACTTCTCCAGTTGCGACACCTGGGACACCTGACCCTAATGCAGGACTAAGTATGTTAGGACCATACATAATTCTCCCCACCGTGGATCGCTTATTTGCTTCACACTACCTGCAGACTAGCCTAGATCAAGATGCATGCTGGGTTATATGTAGAGGAGTCATAGACATTAAGCATATCCCAGGCAAGAATTCCCTATGTCTAGGCAGTATGGGAACTAAAAGAACCCTTGCCTTGGTATCGTTCCTACTTGGTATAATAAAATATTGTAGAGAACATCTAACTCAACGACGGCTTGTTGTAGACTTTGACATATATTGTAGACATTCAAAGGTGGTCGAATTTACTTGTTTCGGATTGTAAACATCCTTCATCAGATCTAGAATTGTGTACT